>JAODAL010015743.1:0-82808 GCA_025379985.1 Phyllomedusa bahiana | reverse complement strand
ATTTTTGTTAAAATTTTAAAAAAATTTTGTCTCTTACGAGCTTTAAAAGCCTGTCAGTGTCCCTGGTTTTTTAAAAAACTGGGGGGCGTGTTTCCTTGGCCCTGCCCTTTCGCCCCCTTTCTCCCCCCTCCCATCGGGCACAAGGCAGCTATGTAACTTCTATAGGGGGGGGGGGGGGGGGTTTGCTCTCAGAGTTCCCCCTGTGTGCCCCTTGCCTGGGTTTCTTTTTGCAGGGGGGAGGGGCTAAATCTATGTGGGGTAGAGAGGAAGGTGAATTTGGTTGTGTTAATAAGAAAGGGGGGATCCCTGTTTTCCCCTATATCCCCGGGTTTTAGCTTACAATTCTCCACTTTCCCCAGCAACAAAAAGGGGCTTTGTTACTTTTACTCGGGGATGCCCCCCTCACAAAAAACGGGGAGAACTTTAAAGTTTCAAAAAGCCTGATCCCCTAAGTATTAAGTATATTCACAGTTAAAAGACACATCCAATAAATTATAGTAACAGACAGGGTCATTTGCTGTCACACCCTATCTGGTTTAGAGAGCAAGGAAGGGGGACACACGGGGTTAATCCAGGCAGCAAGGACACAGACCCAGGTCCTCCCCCCCCCCTCCAAAGCATTCGTGGGGGAAAGGGGGCTCTCTGTTTCGACCTTTTCTTCAAAGGTGATGATTTCATTCAGACCTGACAGCCAGTAAGATAAGGATCAACAGGTCAGTTCTTTTAAAAAATTTGAGGAGCTGATTTAGAAATTACTAACAGGGCTGCTCAAAATCAGTAGGACTTTTGAAATAAACAATATTCCCCCAAAGCTGCTTTTTTTAAAATTTAAAAATTTTTAAAAACCCATCATTGTAGCGGGGACAACCCCTTTAATGACTAGATATTTTTAAAATTTAAATTTTTAAATTCTTTAAAGGCAAAAAATGCTTGTTTTTTTTGCAAAAGGGCAATTCTTTAAAAATAGAAAACAAGAGAGGAAGGAAAAAAGTTAAAGCAAACTCTTGTTGATAGACCAGCTGTTTTACAACATTCGGGGGCCCCAAAGAAATGCGTCTCTGGAAAACTTTGGTCCTAGGAAAAACCCTTTTTCCATTGAAACTTGGCAATTTGGGAAAAATTGTTAATAGATTTGGGGGGGGGGGGGGGGGGGGGGATTTCAATTCCCCTTGGGGTGAATATAGAATTGCTGTTTTAAGATTTACTTAAATTTGCTCGCAATGAACAAAAAACTGGGTGGGGCCAAAGTCAAAAAAACACGAAAACTTTTTATGTTTTGATATAATAAACGGTTTTTTTTTGCACCCTTTAAATTTTCCCCCTGGGGGTGAATATAAATTGCTGTTTTAAGATTTACTTAGATGCTCCCGCAATAAAACAAAACTGGGTTTGCGCAAAAGTAAAAAAAACACGAAACGGGGTTATGTTTTTGATAAAATAAACTGTATTTTTTTGAAACCTTTCAATTCCCTTGGGGGAAATATAAAATTGCTGTTTTAAGTTTTTAACGAAAGATGTTTGGGGTCAATGAACAATTACGGGTTTGCGAAAAAAGTAAAAAAAACAGGGAAAAACTTTTTATGTTTTGTTTATAATACCCCGGTTTTTTTTGAAACCTTTTTCAATTCCCCTGGGGGTGAATATAGAATTGCTGTTTTAAGATTTACTTTAGTTGCTGCTCAATAACAAAAAACGGGGTGCGCAAAATTAAAAAAACACGTAACTGTTATGTTTTGATAAATAAACGGGTATTTTTGGGCCCCTTTCAATTCACCTGTGGTGAATATGGGAATTCCCTTTTTTTTAAAGTTTTTCGTAGATGCTGCGTAATGAACATTTACTGGGTGGGCAAAAGTCAAAAAACCACGTAACTGTTATGTTTTGATATAAAACCCTGTATTTTTTTCCCCTTTTAAATTTTCCCCTGTGGGGGAATGTAAAAAATTTGGCTTTTTTAAGTTTCCCGTAGTTTGTGCGTCAATAAACCCGTACTGGGGTGCGCAAAAGGGTCAAAAAACATTTAACTTTTTATGTTTTGATTTTAATACAGGGTTTTTTTTGCACCTTTCAATTCACCTGGGGTTAATATAGAATTGCTGTTTTAAGATTTACGAAATTTTGTTTGCGTCAAGAACATTTACTGGGTGCGAAAAAGTCAAAAAACCCCGAAACTGTTATTTTTTGATATAAATACCCCCGGTTTTTTTTTGAAACCTTTAAATTTTCCCCTGGGGTGAATATAGAATTCCCGGGTTTTTTGGGATTTACGTAGATGCTGCGTCAATGAACAAAACTGGGTGGCGAAAAAAGTAAAAAAAAAACACGTAATGTTATGTTTTAAATAAAAAAAAACTTTTTTTTTTTTTGCACCTTTAAATTTCATTTTTGTGGGGGAATATAGAATTGCTGTTTTAAGATTTACGTAGATCCTGCGTAAAATAAACAGTACTGGGTGGCAAAAGTCAAAAAACACGTAACTGTTATTTTTTGATAAAAATACACGGTTTTTTTTGCACCTTTAAATTCAACCGTGGTGAATATAGAATGCTTTTTTTAAGTTTTACGTAGATGCTGCGTCAAAAAAAACAGTAAACTTTTTCGGGGGGCCAAAAAGTAAAAAAACCCACGTAACTGTTTGTTTTTGAAAATAAAATTTTTAAATTTTTTTGCACCCCTTTAAATTCACCTGTGGTGAATAAAAAGAATTGCTGTTTAAGATTTACGTAGTTTCTGCGTCAATGAACAGTCCCTGGGGCGCAAAATTTTAAAAAAAACACGTAACTTTATTTTTTTGTTTATAATAAACTGTTTTTTTTTGCACCTTTCAATTCACCGGGTGAATATAAAAATTTTGTTTTTAAAATTTCCCGTAGAGCGCGTAATGAACGTATGGGTGCCAAAAGTCAAAAAACAGGGAAAACTTTTATGTTTTGATAAAATTAAACTGTATTTTTTGCCCCCTTTCAATTCCCTGTGGTGAATATAAAATTGCTGTTTTAAATTTACGTAGTTTGCTGCGTCCAAGGGAACAGTACTGGGTGCGAAAAAATTTCAAAAAACACGTAACTGTTTATTTTTTTTGATATAAAAAAACTGTTTTTTTTTGCCCCTTTCAATTCACCTTGTGGTAAATTTATAGAATTCCCTTTTTTAGATTTACGAAAGTGCTGCGTAAATGAACAGTAACGGGGTTTTTCGAAAAAGTCAAAAAACACGAAAACTGTTATGTTTTGATATAATACAGGGTTTAATTTTTTGCACCTTTCAATTAAACCTTTGTGAATATAGAATTGCTGTTTTTTAAGTTTTTAAGTAGATCTGCGTCAATGAACAGAAAGGGGTTTGGCCAAAGCAAAAAAACCACGTATTGTTATTTTTCGTATAATACACTTTTTTTTTTCACCTTTAAATTCCCACCTGTGGGGAATATAAAAAATTGCTGTTTTAAGTTTTTAACGTAGTTGTTTTCGTCAATGAACAGTACGGGGTTTGCGCAAAAGTAAAAAAACACTTAACGGTGATGTTTTCGTACTACAGGGTTTTTTTTTGGCCCAAAAAAAAACCCTTTACTACATGCTAAACTAAAAGATTGCTGGTTTTGAAATTTTTAAGTGCAAGGTTAAAATAAAAAACAGTCACAGGTGTAATGGGTTTTAAAAATTTAACACTTATCTGAAAAAGTAACTGTTTAAAAAATGGGGGTTTTGCACTAACAAAGAGACCTGCCCAATTTCTAGAAATGAGTTTATCCAAAAATAAATTTCAGACCCGCCCAATATCCAGGGAAAAACTTCAATAGCAAAATGGTTTAATTTAAAAAAAATTTTCCACTCAATAACTACCCTAAAGTCTTGGGGGGAACCCTTTTTCCAATTTTCTTTATAGATAGCTTGTCCCGTGTTCGCCCCGGGGGGCCCCCCCCCCCCCCCTCCTTCCCGCCGTGACTTTACACCGGGGATGCTGCTTTTTAAAAAACTCTAGCTAACTACATCAAATCTTCAAATCCCCTAATATAACTAAATTTGGGAAAGGGTCACGCTAATAGCAGAGGGTTTTTTTGTCAGAAATAGCCTAATTTCGTGCGCTGTGTGGCCAAAAGGAGGGGCGCACGTCCTTTCCCTTGAGAAAAGCGAGAACACTGAGGTGAAAATGGGAAAAAAAGTGTTCTATGTTTAAAACGAGGGCATGTTTTTTTTTTCCCGCCCAAACCCAAAACCCTACAACCCAGTTTAAGACGTCGCACACAAAATCTCCCCCCTGCTCTATTCTATAAAATGATTTGTGGCCGCCAAAATTACAGGGGAAAACGCCCAAAAAAGGGCGTTTTTAATTTAAAGATGCCCCAGATTTTAAACCCTTTAAATTTTCGAATGATCTGGAAATTTCGATCACCATAAAAAACCTTTTCCCATTTCAACCTTTGTCGATAAAAAAACCTCAACACTAAATTTTTTCTCTTAAAATTTTTGGACCAAAATCTCTTCAAATATGCCATTAAGCCTGAAACAAAAAGGCCCTTATGGGGAAAAAAGGGGTGGGGAAAACTCACTGCGCCCTCTATAGGTTTTAACAAATCCTCAAATTTTCTTTTTGATTCAATGAATCTTTGGAAGAAAAAAGGGAAAAATTGTCAAGCCAATTTTTGCTCATCTACATTACGCCGTTTTTGGGGTTTTTTCCCCTCATCATTTAGAGCAAGCAAAAAATTTGGGTTGACGGTGGGAGGCAAAGAGGGCTGAGAGAAGGGGAACATCCCCTCCTTATGGAGAGCACCAGTTTAAAGGGTGTTTGTTTTTTGATTGCCCTTTTTGCCCCCTCCAAACCTTTTTGCAATCACAAGGGATTATTGGGAAAGGAGCTGGAAAGATCACTGGGGCTCTTTTATAGGTTTTTAACAAATCCTCAATTTTCTTCTGATTCAATGAATCTTTGAGAAACAAAAAGGAAAAATTTTCCCAAACCATTATTTCTCATTTTCATAAAGCCGGGGTTTTGGGGGTTTTTCCCCCCATCCCGTGTAGAGCAAGCGATATTGACCCTTTACCGGGGGGAGGCAAAAGATGGCCCGAGGGGAAGGGGAACATCCTCCTTATGGGGGGCACCGTTAAGGTGTTTTAGTGTTTTGATTGCCTTTTTCCCCCTATTTTATTAAAACCTTATAGTCAAACTTTTTTTTTATTAAAAGCTGGTCCCTGTCTAAACTTTTAATGTACAAACTTCCCATTAATTAAAAAAAAGAGCTGCTCAAGATAGAAGAAACACTTTTTTTCATACAACTATTACTTCAAACATTGGTGTACAGAGAAAAAACACATGCATAAATTTCAAACATTTAAGAGGGAAAACTTATTGGCTTAAGTTGGACACACACATAAGCTATTGAACACTCATGCAGCTGCCAGCTTTCTCCCCTGACCATCCTAAAAACATACACTTCTGGCCAGGTACGTATTTTAATGGGGAGAAAAAGACAAGCTACTGTCAGACACCTTTGACTGGTTTATTATCCATTAAATGTAATATGTCTGATCCTTGTTACCCTAATATGTTTTGTAAGACCACAATTGAAAGGCTTTTTTACACATAGAAATTGCCAACATGTCCTAACAATTTTGAAAGTATCTACTGTCAATAACTCACTGGGCATAGGCAGTATTAGCTGTTTGATAAACATTTCCTTTTTGATGCCACCATCAGCACCAGACTGGGAATTCAGATTAGCCCTAAACCTAATGAGACCACATACAATATCAGCCCTCCCCAACAGAAAAAAATATGTTATGCAATGTAGCAAATTTTGCTTTGTATCACCCTCTATTACTATTCCCACACAACAGGAAAAACATAAAAATAGAACAATAAAACATCTAGTCACACTGTACTCTCTGGAATTAATTGCATGCTGAATCCCCTGAAAATACTTATATTACACACTGCAGACCTTGAAATTAATTATAAAATACACTGTTCTTCCAGAAATTAATTATATTACAATCTGTACCCTCGACACTGCTAATATTATATACTGTACCCCATGAAATTCTGATATACATTGTCCTCCTGAAATTAATTATATTATACATTATACTTTACTCCCTGAAATTAACTATATTACCAAATATACTGCTGAAATTAATTATATTTGGTTTGGTTCACTTCTGCATTAGAGGCTTAGTTCAGTTCCGTTGTTAAGCAGCAAACGAACCTTAAAAGATCTGTTTTACAACACACACCAATGGACAATATTGATTACAATGGGTCTATCGGGTTTCACTGTGGTATCCACTTCAAGACAGAAAAAAAATAGCGCAACCCGCTGCCCTATTTTTCCATCATTTTTCCCCTAGAACATAAATGGGATTCTAATGTAACCCCGACACATTATGAAACCCGCCTTACAAAACTAAAAACTTGACATAAATTATATTACACACACAACGGTCTGCCATGACACCTTTTTTGTTTAATCCCTCCCTTTTTAGAGGGCCCGGCAACCCGGGGATGAGGATCTGGGTTTGGGGGGAATTTTTCCATTTGGGATTTTGCGGATCACCCACAAGAAAGGCTCGACCTTTAAACATTACAGAGCAAAAACTCACTTCCGGAATATGTAGATTTTCCCATAACAAATTTTTCCTTTTCAATATGTTCAGGAGCTTTAGTAGCATCCCCCCCCACCTCATTTGAGCTTTATGTAAAACCTGCCCTCAACCAAATGGTCTAATTTTGACATATACTCAAACTGTCTAAACCCGTTTCCAGTAACTTGGTTAGATTTTTATATGCTCAAATGGGAACAATTTTTCCCCCCCGAAATATTTTAAAGAAGAATGGAGATAATTTGGCGTAGGGCGGCCATACTCTTTGGTAAATATATAAGGAAAACCAATATAAAATTATGTTCTTATGGTATCACACTCCCTCTGTTTTAATAAGCTTAACCCCGTATTTTCAGTATATGCTGGGGGTCACTCAGGCAGTGGGTCATTCTTTTTATTTTCGGGGAATGCCAGGGCATACATATTTTTTGGAGGATGGTTAAATTGCTTATTACAATGTTACAGGGAACGAACACCTCCGATCCCTTTTCTTTCCCCTCAAACCCAACAAGGACCCCCTGGGAAAAAACTCTTAAGATGATTTTGCATATCCTTACAGCATCCAGTCTTAATTCCCAATTTTGGAAAAAAAACAGATCCCCCCTCAAGGGGGACCTATTTGAAGAATTAAAGGGGTTTTGACATTGGGTATTTAAATGCTTTTGATAATTCAATAGAATCCTTTGAAACGGTTGGTCCCGTGGGATACCTTTTTTTAAATCTAAAAGCCCCCTGAATTGAGGCCTAACATACAAATTTTGGTTCTAACATTGGAACGGATGGTTTTACATTTGATGTGATATATTTGACCTGCATGATTGTTGTCTTCCCCCTATTGTGTCATGTCTTCTATGTATAGTTTAAATTTACTTGCTTTATTTAGATTCAATGTTTTTTTTTTAGTGGCATGCATAAGCGTTAATGCAAATATCAAGAATGGAATTCCCTGGGGGGCCCATGTAAAAAAATATGTATTATTGCTCTCTTTTACGCTTGTTTTTTATTTGAAAACTGTTAATAAAAATTACAGTTGGAAAAAAAAATTATATTACACAATGAATTCCCTGCCATTAATTATAATATAGGCTGTACCCCCTGAATTTAATTATTAGAGATAATCTTGGCTTAAAATGCTAAATGTAGATGATGTGGACAGAAAACAGCGCTGCATCAATAGATCACGTTTATGGGCTTTAATTACACTCACAAACTGCAATGCATTTTGGGCTCACAACAGCACTTGATGAGGCAGACATTACAAGCCGAGCAACACTATTGTGTGACATATATGTGTTAATCAATATACTACGTTCTTTTCTTTTGCAAAAAAAAAATGACTAGATTAGACTCCATAATAATTATTGGTGGTCTAGTGCAGTAAAGAGGGGGGAGGGGGTATGAGAATCATTGGAAGTCTATGGCTGTAAGTGAGTCAAAGTATACTTCTATGGTGGTTTAAGGGAATGGGGGGGGGGGTTTTGATGTAAGGATATTTGGTAGTCTAGTGAGACAGAGGGATTCATGTAAGGATCCCTGTGGTCTAGGGAAGTGAGCGGTTAATATTAAGGATTTCTTATTGCTGGCTGTTGAGGGGTTAAATCTACATACCTGGGGTCTTGTAGTGACTCAACCCTTCTGGCACCAGTATTGTCATGGCTGTTACTTCTTGTTTCCTCCCACCTCTGATTATAGCGATAAGTACATTGTGGACTGTTACTGTTCAGTTACACAGTGTTGGGGCGGGGGGAATTCACTCGCTCGCATAATCATTACAGGGATAGTCAGCTGTGGCAGATGGGTCACTCACTGACTGACAGGGCCAAAAAGAGAATCACCTGTGGGGGGGCAAATTAACCAGCCCAGCACCTTTTAAATTACTGTGAATAACAAAAAATTTTTTTGTGTCTCTGAAACCTTTTCTTAAATTGTTATGCCAGTTTTTCTGCAGTATCGTGTAAGCTAAAAAAACATGAATCACCCCTCACATTTTGAAAAATTTGTTTTATCTTTTCTTGGGACAACACTGAAAAATTTACACTTTGTACAATGTAAAGTATCAGTGTTTAGCTTGTATAACGCAGTTTGATGCGCCTCGAAAAAAACTCAACACACAGCCCCAATGCCCAAATTGCTGGCAAAAAAAAGTGAGACCCCTCTAAGTAAAAAGGGCCCCGAATTGGGGAAAAAAATGTCAAAAATTTTTGGGGCCACCATTTTTTTCCGCGTTGTCTTTCTTTCTTGGGCTTAGTTCACTAGGCTTCAAAAATTTGAATCCTCTTTTACTTCTCCACGATGACTTTCAGGAGGGGGTTAAAGTTAGAGAATTGCCCCCGAAAACCTTTCTTTTAGGAAAACCCCCACAGTGCTAAACAGGGTTTTAGGACCGAGACATCTTGGTCACCCAGCACCTTACCCTCATACTTGATTGTAGGCAGGAAAACTTGTTTTGTATTTTCACCTCGTTGCAGCCCCATTTTGCTTGAACCCCTTGAACCAAATAATTTTCCTTGGCTTTAAAAGCATAGGACATGGTTGCAGTTATCCATGTCCTTAATCTGGTGGTCTTCAGCAAACTGTCTACAGGCTTTTTCGTGCATCATCTTTAAAAGAGGCTTCCTTCTGGAGCGACATCCATACAGACTTATTAGATCCAGTGTGCAGAGTATAGTCTAATCACTGAGGGGCTGACCCCTCATTAATTTAACCTCTGCAGCAATGCTGCCTCTGGATATGACGCTGAGCACATTCACCCCACTTCTTGAGTGGATCATGGCGAATCCTGTTCTAAGTGGTACCTGTCTTGTTAGACCGCTGTATTGACTTAGTCATCTCAGTTTCAGTGTGTTGACAATCTTCTTATAGCATAGGCAACCTTTATGAAGGGCAAAAAGTATTCTTTTCAGGTCTTCGAAGAGTTCTTTGCTGTGAGGTGTTTATGTTGAATTTTCCCAAGTGACCAGTGCTAAAAGGTAGCCCCAAAAATTTAACACCCCCTGTTTCCCCCACTAAAACCCATGAGACCTTTTTTACAGAAAAATAGTCACATGACACCATGGAGGGAAAATTGCAATTCTCAAATTCTCAATTTTTCACTAAAGGCTGTACCCATTTTTGTTGTCAGCGGTTTAAAATTTAAATGTCTGGGGGCTTGAATTTAAATTTTGGGAGGGGGGCACACCAAATTTATACTTTTGTTAGATACTGTATGTCTACAACCAATTTTACATTGAGTCTCTTCAGTTTATTACAATTTACAATTTACAGTTTACTTCATAGATCTGTGTTAAAAAGGATACTAGTAAATTTAAGTTATTTATACAATTCGGGCCATGCAATCCTTGGTGATGTTACCAAATTGTGAAATATTATTTATTGGAAAATGTTTTAACTAAAAATGTAAAAACAATTGTAGTTACCTCACTGTGTTAATTACTCTCTGTAATAAAGAGAATATTCCACAAACAATTTTCACTATGAACTCCCACAATGTTATTAGGTGATAAATTACCAGAAGCAATAGCAAAAGCTTTTTCCAATTTTTTTTAAATTTGCAAAATTGGAACACAAAGGTGCTAAATGGAGCTCTAGTTCATTCTCCTTTCAGATTGCTAAGCAAAAAGAAGGGAAATCTTAAAAAGTGCTGTTTTTAAAAGGAAATTGGGGGGGAGTAGAATGGATCAAAGGTTGGATTTAAAGGGAAATTTCCTTTAAAGGAAAAATTTGAGTTTCTTTTAAAAAGGGTTTCCCCGTAAGGCAGGGGCCCAAACAGGGGTTTTCTTTTTTTGTTGCTATTACAATCATGGAATCAGATGCAACCAAAACTTTTACCCTCTTAAAAAATTATCCCTTGATTTAATGTTATTTAACTTGCTTTACAATCTTTGCTATTGATCACTGTTTACTGTACTCTTTTTACCCAAACAATTTCTCACACAATTTCTTGCTCTTTCAACTCTGTTACTTGATTTTCTTGTATGTAATCTTTTACTTTTTGAAACTAAAACTGATTATTGTACCTATGCACAACTGTAGTATAAGAGAACAGCTTGACCCCAAAATGGGTTTTGTTTGTGTGTCATTAAAATGCATAGAATTCAGCTGCATAATAACATGTAAGATTTTCCCATGAGAGTTGCTTAGGGAGAGTAAAACAAAACAAATGTGAGAAGACCCTCAGAAACTAGAATAAAACTGTAAAGAAATAAATTATATAAATAGTGTAATAAAACATCTTAAAAGAAAGCAAAACCTTTCAATGGTTCAATTCATAGGGAGAATTTTGGATTATATCCCAGCAACCAAGTTGTAATTACCGTTCTCTGATCCTTAAAGTAATACTTGTTAGCATATTGATAATTGGAATTAATGTAATGGAAGGAAAAGGAAGACAAATAGATGTTGAAATAGCTCAACTATCCTTTTTATTTACCAGAATGTAACATTAAGGTTTTGCATAGTAGAGTAATAAAAAGAATTTGATTTTTTTTTTTTTGCACAGTTTGATAGTTCAGTAATTGATTTAGGGCTGTCACATTGTAACTTACCAAAAGTTATCAGAATGGACAGTCATTAGGAGAAGACTGCTGTTTGTTGCTAAAATCACAAAGCATGTCAATACTACATTTTGAAGTGAGCAGACCATATATGTGACATCATGCTTGTCTAATTAGTAACAATTTTTCTTATGACTGAGCATTATGGTTAAAGGGGTTTTCTCACTACAAAGATTAGCTTTCAACATGAGGGGACTTGTAATTGATGATTTTTTTTAAATATATTGGTCAATAGATTTTACTTTAGTCATGAGTAGGGATGAGTGATTATAATCGACAAAGTTGAAATCGGCACGATTTTTAGGTTGATCGGAAATTTCCGATCACGTGACATTTTAGGTGACAATCTGCAGATAATCTATTACTATCACGCCATTTTCGGCGCTTTCTGTCATTTTGGCAGCCAGCAAATCAGCTTAGAGCATAGAGCAGGGTGAGCTGGGAGTACAATGTCATGACTGTGATGTGTATGGTTGTCATTGGCTGGAAAAATCACATGACCTCGTTTTGCATAGAACAGCATTTCCTGTTCATCATCAGTGTTTCAGTGTCTCTCACTAGAGCAGGACATGTGCTAGGTCTCTCAATACAGCTCAGCTCAGCTCAGAGACACAGTTCTCTTTATTCACACAGACAACTATGCTTTTAGCTGTGAACATTAGAACATAGGTAGATTAGAGAATTTCAGCTCTTAGTTAGTTAGACAGAGACTTTTAAAGAAGCATCTAGCGCTGTACAGCCACAGGGGGGTGAGCGTGGGCGAAAACAGACAGACAGGCAGGCAGGCTTTTGAAAGGAGAGTGCATATTGAAATGGCTTTTTTTTACCAGTTTTTGGCCAGCACACCTCGCACCTGAAGTGAAATTGTACCTTTTATTTTGTGCAGCCCAGTTTTGTTCAAAGAGCCACTTTGTACTTATATTAGGATACAGAAATTTTCTAGTAACTGCAGGTGTATTTCATTTGTGCAAAACCCACCTTTTCTTATCCGTATCACTTTTAAATAGCTGTATTTCACTTTAGTGCAGCCCAGTTTTGTTCAAAGAGCCACCTTGTACTTATATTAGGATACAGAAATTTTCTAGTAACTGCAGGTGTATTTCATTGGTGCAAAACCCACCTTTTCTTATCCATATAACTTTTAATAGCTGTTTTTCACTTTGACGCAGCCCAGTTTTGTTCAAAGAGCCACCTTGTACTTATATTAGGATACAAAATTTTTAGTAATGCAGGTGTATTTCATTGGTGTAAAAACCCACCTTTTCTTATCCGTATAACTTTTAAATAGCTTTTTTTTCACTTTGGAGCATCCCAGTTTTGTTCAAGATCCACCTTGTACTTTATATTAGGATACAGAAATTTTTCTAGTAACTGCAAAGGGGTATTTCATTGGTGCAAAAAACCCACCTTTCTTATCCGTATAACTTTTAAATAGCTGTTTTTTCACTTTGACGCAGCCCTGTTTTGTTCAAAGAGCCACCTTTTTACTTATATTTAGGATTAGAGATGGGCGATTGATTCTAACGAAGTGGAATTCGTTTTAGAATTTCAGGAAAACTTTGGTTCGGAACGAAGTCGAACTTTTGGGTACTTAGGGTGAACCAAGTGTGCTTTTGATTGATAAAATGGCTGCGATGCGAGCACATGGCGCTACACGGGGCAAAGCACTCTGGGAGGAAGAAGGGCATAGCCTGCATGACATTGTGAAAGAGATGAAGCCAATCAGAGACCGGCGGGATTCTGTGACGTCACCGCACTATATAAGTCGGGGCGCGACGCGGAGCTCAACACTCCTCTCACTGTGCTCATCAGGGAAGGTGGTGCCGCGGCTGATAGTCTTACTAAAGAATTGATTTTTATATAGCGATTTCTGTGGGTGTCTCAGCTTGTCTCAGAGACTGTTCTCTTAATGTTCTATTCTAATTTTTTGGGGTATTGGATCTGAAAACCAGGGTGTCGTCCACTGCAGCTGCATATACAATCCCAATTCCAAGTGGGATCAAAACCAGTTTTCCCGTTGTATTCATTAAAGAAACAGCGTTTTTACAATACAAATACCACTTAATTTTGGCTGCTCAATTCTATTGCGCAATTTACATCCAGGGGTTAATTAAGCGTTGTTTTGCTGGTGTGCTGACCCCCAAGAAAACGTCTTTTTAAACGCCAAAATATATAAATTTTTTCCTGTAGCCTAATTCAAAAGCAAAGGTTAATTACAACTGTATCTCTTGTTGTGTGGCGTAGAAAACACGCAATTGTAACACGCTACAGGGGCTACTATTTTTTTGGGGCTCAATTCTTTGGCGCAATTTACATCCAGGGTTAATTAAGCTTGTTTTGCTGGTGTGTGACCCCAAGAAACCGTCTTTTTCAAAAGCCAAAATATATAAATTTTTCTGTAGCCTAATTCACAAGCAAAGGTTAATTACAACTGTATCTCTTGTTGTGTGGCGTAGAAAACACGCAATTGTAACACCTACAAAGCCCACTAGTTTGTGCGGCTCAATTCTTTGGCGCCCAATTACATCCAGGGGTTAATTTAACCGTTGTGTGTGCTGACAAAAATAAACCGTCTTTTTCAAAAGTCAAAATATATAAATTTTTCCCGTAGCCTAATTCACAAGCAAAGGTTAATTACAACTGTATCTCTTGTTGTGTGGCGTAGAAAAAACGCAATTGTAACACGCTACAAAGCTACTAGTTTGTGCGGCTCAATTCTTTGGCGCAATTTCATCCAGGGGTTAATTAAGGTTGTTTTGCTGTGTGCTACAAAAATAAACCGTCTTTTTCAACGCCAAATATATAAATTTTCCTGTAGCCTAATTCACAAGCAAAGGTTAATTACAACTGTATCTCTTGTTGTTGTTGCGTAGAAAACACGCAATTGTAACACGCTACAAAAACTAAATAGTTTGTGGGGGCCCAATTCTTTGGCGCAATTTACATCCAGGGGTTAATTAAGTGTTGTTTTGCTGGGTGCCCGACAAAAATAAACCGTCTTTTTCAACGCCAAATATATAAATTTTTCCTGTAGCCTAATTCAAACGCAAAGGTTAATTACAACTGTATATCGTTTTGTGTGGCGTAGAAAAAACGCAATTTGGGAAACCGTACAAAGCTCCTATTTTGTCGGCTCAATTTTTTTGGCGCAATTTACTCCGGGTTAATTTAAGTGTTGTTTTGGGGTTTTGGTGACAAAAAAAACCGTCTTTTTAACGCCAAAATTGTAAATTTTTCCTGTACCAAATTTCACAAGAAATTTAAATTTAAACG
Source organism: Phyllomedusa bahiana (assembly GCA_025379985.1). Lineage (NCBI taxonomy): Eukaryota > Metazoa > Chordata > Amphibia > Anura > Hylidae > Phyllomedusa > Phyllomedusa bahiana. The sequence goes on along the minus strand of JAODAL010015743.1, from coordinate 68,383 downwards.
TTTTCTTTTGTGTGGCATAGAAAACCCCAAATTGGGTAACACCCTAAAAAAGCACTATTTTGGGGGGCTCAATTCTTTGCGAAATTTAATCCGGGGGTTAAAATTAAGCTTTTGTTTTGCTGGGTGCGCCCCCAAAAAAACCGTTTTTTAACGCCAAAATATAAAAATTTTTCCTGTGCCTAATTCACAAAAAAAAGGTTAATTAAAACGTATCTTTTGTTGTGTGGGTAGAAAACACGCAATTGTAAACACTACAAAGCATTTTGTGGGGCTCTTTTTCTTTGGCGCGATTTACATCCAGGGGTTAATTAACATTGTTTTGCGGTGTGCTGACAAAATAACCGTCTTTTTCAACGCCAAAATATATGAACATTTCCCGTAGGCCTACTTCATTCCTAAGTTTAATTAAGCCTATTTGTGCTTTTACATTTAGGTAAAACGCACACATTGTTTTTAAACGACACAAACAATTAATATTTTTACTTGGCCATTTTGTGAGAGAGCGCAATTATATCCAAGATGTTACCCAGCTTTGTTAGCTTGGGTGTTTCATTTGGAGAGTCAAAAACAGGTGTAGTTATTATCATCATACAGAATATCATCTATTCAAACAGTGTAAATGAACATTTATAGAACATAACAGTATTCAGAACAGAGAGGTGGCAGGCTTTTGCAACCTGCGATTGGCAGTGGGCACAAACATTTCTGACACAGGCCCAGGTCGCAGCAAGCAAGGGGACGTCTCAGCAGGGTCGATCGTGATGCCAGAACTAGCCTCTGTCAACTACTGCCCCAGCCAAAGAGTCGTGTGGAGGCAACCTCAGACACAACCAAAAGTTTTGGCATGCCCTCACCTGTCCTCAGCCCCCTCTGTCCCATCCGGTTCCCTCAAGCCAGAGATCTACTATGTGGTCTGGGCTCAGCGCCACTATATAGCATGATAACAATTTGAGAGGGCAGTCAGCATCTACTTGGCACGAAGAATATGGGGCAATATCGCGCTGCTTCTGCATTAGGGCCGGCAAAAAGTATAGATGTGGAGAGTGCATGGGAGGTCATGTTGTAGTAATAGGTCAGGTCTCGGCATAACAAGACCCGGGTTGATGAGGACAGCAGTGACGTGATGAAACACAAAATAGATAACTGATTAGCCGACCCGCACTGTGGAGCCTTGGGTGGAGGCAAGGTTTTGTCATCATCGGTCATGAGAAGAGGGCGTCAGCTTGCGCAACAGGGCAGCAGCGCAGCCAGCAAAGTGGTCCGTGTGGCCGTGAGTCAGCAGGATAGCAGCAGAGTGAGGACGGTGAGCCCAGCGGCCACGGTTAAAAAACACCCGCTTCGTCAAGGTCCAAGAAAGTAGCGGGCAACAGGGTCTCAGCAGGCAGCGGTCGACATTAGTCACTCTGTGCGGACGTTGGGCGGTATAAATCCGATACTCGGACGGCCTTTTGTTGCAGTTCTTTTGCTAAGACACACCGTAGGAGCCGAGAATCATGGGTAATGAGAATTCTGTTGGCAGAACAGTGCTAAGCGTGGCCCAGGGGGAGCTAACTTGGCCAACCAACGTGCCCTGCTGCAACACATGCAGGCGTGCACCAATCCGTGGCCTGGGAGATAGAACGTGGCTCATATGTGCGGTGGTCCATCCTGTGCCGTGCCACGCAGCAACAAGCAGAAGACAGCGCTCCCAGTGCACGCATTCCATTGGCAGCCAGTCTAAATGCACCACACCTCTCAGAAGGACAGTTTTCCTCATTTGACATCAACTCCCCGGACCGATGCTCCTGCTCCTCGCTACTCATTGGGCGTCCAGCAGCTCGTTCAGACGAGGCCATTGCAAATAGCACAACAGTATGCGGATCCCACAACCATCCTAAGGTGCAGCAGCTGACCATGCTCCTGTGCCAAGTTGTTTGGTACAGCATGTCCCTCCCTTTCCAAATGGTGGGACTCGCAACCGTATCATCAGAGAACTAATGGCTTTGTTGCTCTGAGCCGAGATGGAGAGTTCCCAAAGCCGTAATTTCTTTTCCAAAAAGGCAGAACCCATAGCACTTCTCATAATATATAGAACAGTAGGTGTTGTCAAGTCCACTTGAGTTATCTGTTTGTTTCCAAGGTGGCTCTAGCAAGCGCGGACGTCTGGAGCTGTAACTACTGTCCAGAGGCCAGTTAACATGGTCCTTTAGCGCCCACTGGTGAATGTGCTCCAGCCCAGTGCACACCAAACAACTTGGACAGGAACCGCCGCTGTTCCTCCCTCCACGTTGTCCCCAAACTGATCTGCACCTGCGCCAATGTCCGCCTCCTCCTCCTCCACCACCATGGGGAGCCCCACCCCATCACAGCGCTCCACAAGAACTGGCTCCATCAAACCACATTGTGTAGGCCACAGCGTGTCAACGCATTTCTATCACCTGGCTTGCCTCCGGCCGGACGAAGTCACACAGGGGCTGAGGAACTGCTCCCGCCGTCATGCAGCAAGAAATCGATCTGGTGTTGGCTTTTCTCCGACGCCAAACTGAATCGGAACCATGGTAGTACGTGACAATGGGTAGGAACATGGTGTCCAGCGGCTGCACTGAGGAGGATGGTCATCGCCCTGCCTGGCGCACGTGGGGGTTTTTTTTCAATCTGGTGGGAAAGGTTCTGAGTCTTCCACCAATCTTCAGAACATTCTGAAAAAATTGCCAGGAAACTGTGCTTGCACTTTATCGCATTCGTACAATAGCAGGAACACCCTCCTCGAGGTTTGCAGCGGCAGAACGCCATCCCGCCAAAACTCTCTGATTATGCGAGTTTTACCACCCGCCTGGAATTCCAGCTTGCACATATTGGAACCGAGACTGTATGAACAGAGAAAGTCCATTAAACGATTTTTTGATTGATCCAGGCATACAGAAGTACTCCCCTGTTAACTTTGATGGTCAGCCAGTTGCACTCATGCGTGACCCCTGCCGTTTGTTGAGGCCGTTATTCAAAGGGAGGCGACGTTTTATTTGTCAGTCGCAATGACTACGGGAAAATAACGTCATTCCACCGCCTTCATGTCCTGACAGATGCTAGAAAAATCTGTCTGGGCAGGGGACTGGAGGACGTGGTCAGACTACATTCCCGCGGCCACATGAGTCCGGAGGGGTGACTGAAATTTGAAAAGAGTGAGGATGACATTTGGAGCATGAAGCATAGACTGGTTAAATTAGTGTGATATTTCTACCCAGTGACAATGAGAGTGAGGAGCAGGAGCAGCTGGAGGAGTTTGATGGATATGATGAAGACGAGGCAGATTGACCCCCAAGACCGTGTGGCAGATAACAGTGGAAATGGAGGCAGGGAGCCCCTCGGAGTCACTGTGCAGATGGACCGCAGCAGCATATTTGCCTGGCTAGTGATACCGAATAGGTCAGCATCCGGCAGAGAGGAAGACTTCTGGCTCTCCACCCTATTGGAACCCGACGCTCGCTACCGTGTGTCCCACAATGGAAGGCCTTTATTTTCCAGTATTGAAGGGAAGGACAAACCTACAAAGACTATAGGGTAGAAATCCTACCGTAATCAGTTGGCTGCGTGCCTATGTGCGGCATCGTCCCTCCCTCTGACAGTTCTAGACCAGGGGTTCCTCACGCTCACGTACGTACTTCGACCCGCGGCTGCAGGGGGAAGGGTGGGGGGTAGGAAGCAGTACCAGCTCCATCCATTAGTAATCTTAAGTCGGGAGTCACTGATGACAGCTTCCTTCACACCCGCCTAGTGAGGAGGGCATCGCCAGCAAGAAGCAGCAGGGACCATTGAGCAGTCCCCTGTAACCAACAGGTGTGTTGGCGCTACTTGGACACGCAGCACTATCTGCCCACCCTCAGTTAGAAGATCCGCCTATGGACTACTGGGCCAGCACAAACTGGATGTGTGGCCGCAAACTTGCCAGAGTTTTCGCAGTGGAGCAGCTGTCCTGCCCGGCCACAAGGGTGGCATCGAGGGCGGTTGTTTCAGTGCGACGGGGGCCATCGTTTATCCCCCAAAGGAGAACCCCGCTTGTCCACTGGGAAATGTGGAACGACTGCACCTTTGTCCCCAGATGAAATCAGAGCCGTGGATCGGCCCAGGATTTCCACAACACCCAATGCCTCTTAGGCTGCCCTAGTTCTGTGGTTCAAACTACCTGCCTCAGTGCCACTATTCGCTGATGCTGTTTCACCACCTGATGCCACACATCTCTGAACAGTTTTCTCTATCTGCCTACCACCATCTTTACCAGGACTGGTATTGCCCCAACCCCACCTCAAACACTCTGTCATTGTGCCACTCTATGAACTCATGCTGCTGCTGGCTGTTGCTGTAGTCCATTACATCCACCACTGTGTTTATGTTTGCCACTGCCTGACCTCATGCAGCTGCTGTGGCTGCTGCCATGTCCTCCACACTGTGTCATTTGAGTGCCACTGCCATGACCTCATAGCTGCTGCCAAAGGCCCGTGATCCTCCCGCTCTCACTCATTTGCCACTCATGTGGCTATCCTCTCTGTTTTGAGCCACCTCCAGAATGTCATTGAGCCACTGCCTGAACTCATGCTGCTGCTTGTCGTGACCTCCACACTGTGTGATTGTTCCACCTGTGGCCTAATACTGTTTTTGCCGCCTCCAAATGTACATTATGCCACTGCCTATCTCATGCTGCTAGCGTGTCGTGAGCCTCCACAGACTGTAAGCATTGTGCCCCTCAGTGGCCTAAAACTGTGTTTTTTTTGCCCGCCTCTCAGAATGTCATTGTGCCCACTTGCATGACCTCCAAACTGCAGCCGCCATGACCTCCACACTGTGTGATTGTGCCACTTCTGACTGTGGCCTAATACTTTTGCGCCTCCAGAATGTCCATTGTGCCACCGCCTGATCTCAAACTGCTTGCCGCCGTTACCTCCACACTGTGTGGACTTGTGCCACTCTGTGGCCTAATACTGGTTTGCCGCTCCAGAATGTCATTGTGCCACTGCCTAATCTCAATACTGCCTGCCATCGTGACCTCCACACGTGTGATTGGTCTGCCACTCTGTGGTCCTAATAACTGTTTTTGTGCCCGCCACCAGAAATGTCATTGTGCCACTAGCCTGATCACATGCTGCTGCCCAAGCGCGCCGTAAGCCTCCGCTCTCTGAGTCAATGTGCCACTCTGTGCTTCCTCGTTTTTTGCCCACCACCAGAATGTCAATTGTGCCCACTAGCCTGACCTCATGCAGGCTGTGGCTGCGCCGGACGATCACCTCTCACACTCTGTCACTAATGTTGCCTCTACCGTGAGCTCCTCAGCTTGTTTTTTTTCCAACTTTCGCGGCATGACTTTATCAGGCTACATTCCCGCTTGAGTTTTTGCGGTCAGGTTTTGCCCCTAAGTGCCCAGGGAATTTTAAGTGAAGCGATTCTAAGACGGCAGCAGTTCATTCTGCGTTGTCATACTAAAACACAACATTGTATTGAAGACCAAACCAAGCACCTCTCATATTTAAGCATGTCGAACAACGTTCAACAGCTCCCTGCAGGCTCTGTGCAGCCCTGAAATAGCTGCTTTTTAACGCGATTCTTGCCGAAGTGTAATTCTGAAACCCAAATCTTTATTTTGTCGAAAATTCGGCGATGTGAACCGAATCGAATTTTTGAGAATTCGCCCATCCTAATTAGGGATACAGTGCAATTTTCTATAACTGCCGTGTATTCATTGTGTCGGCAAAACCCACCTTTTTATTATCCGTATAAATAGCAGCTATTGCACTTTGTGTTCCGCCCCATATTTTTTTCAATAGCCACCTGAGCACATAAAATTGAATACAGTAAAATTTTGTAGTTTACTGTCTTGGAGTATTTCATCTTGGTGCAAAAACCATCGTTTTGTTATCCGTATATATTTTATATATCTGTATTGCACATGGTGCGGCCGCCTAGTTTTTCAAATAGCCACGTTGTACGACATATTTGGATATGAAAAATGTGTCTAGTAACTGTTCTCCAGATTGTCATTGGCTGGCAAAAAATAATGCATATTTACTCGATCCCGTGTAATTTGAATAGTTCTTTAATACGTGCTTGTGAATCTCAGTGTTGGCGCAGAAAGCGCACTTGTATTATATTTTGTTGAAAACTGATCAATTCCTAGTCCTACTGGCCAAGATTGGTCAAATTCCAGGGACTGAAGGAAAACACTGTTGATTTTGTATATACGGTTCTTCCACCATACCGCATTTCACAGGTATTTGAAGAAACAATTCAGTTTTCTAATCCTAGTTGGCTTGTAGGAAATAAAACGGGATTTAAGAATAGCTGTGATTTGCCGTCTTTCCAATAAGAGATGTCAAAATCTCTTCCATACTTCTAAAATTTTTTATCTTTCGTGAACATGTAGTGAATGCCAAGTGGTAAGCGAGCAAGAGGTGGGTGTTAGGACATGAGGTAGGGGTACGAGAGAAGGTGCTCCTTCCAGTGCGGCAACAACACGAAACCCAGGGGTTTCGTGGTTTGAATAACGAACAGCATCCCCAAATCTATTCTTCAGGGGTTAATGAAACCAGCATGCTGCGGTCCAGGACAGGATAGTCAAGTCCAGTTCAAGAAAAATGGGGGTTGAAAGACTCCTTTTTCGGGATTTTTTAAAATCTGTGGTCATGTATTTTAAAGGGTCATGCTGTGGTACAAAAGGGGATAGTGAAATAGTCTGTGACTTTTTTCGGGGAAATTTTATACCAAATTGTCTTTTCCTAAGATGTACACGTATCCAGTTTACTGTTGTAGATGTTAATTCCAGCTTCCCCAGCCCTGTTTGGGGTGTAAAATAAAAGGGTTTGTTTCCCTCCCCCCAAGACTTTATGGTCATTGGCGATAATCTGTTATCACACGGATACGTCATGAAATTGCCGATATCGATTTCGAATCGATAACGATAGTTGACACAATCGCTCACAAAGTTCATGAAAAAAAACATTGTATGTGCTTGAGTGCAATGGGTTTTTTCATGGTTACCGTTACCTGACAGAACTCTGTTGTTTGATTAGATGAGAAAGCAGGGAGTGATGTCACCTTGGACAGAAGGCTCAGTCCAAAGAAAACTAATTATCTCTGACAAGATTACAGATAGCCTTTTTTTTTTCAGTCCCAGCACATACATATCCCTTTTTAGTCATGAAGATAACATCTCCTGCACTTTTCAATGTAATGGCTCAGCTAGTTAGACAGAAACTAAATATGCTAATCAGTGCAATAGAACCACCCAAAGCCTAAAGAGACAGAGTGAGTTTAAAACTGTTTATTACTTAGTGAAACAGCCTAATGAGAAAATCCCTTTAACGTAACTTATTGTACAATGAATATAAAATAAACTCTGTAATTTCACTACTTTCCTTTATCTATCGTGAACTTTTTCCATAATAGATAAAGAATCAGAATAGACTACAGATCACTGACTTCACTTTGACATTTTTCCTTACTTTCTTCAGGGGCTCAACTGGCTCATAAAGCAGTCATCATTAGTGCACATCACACAGTCTCATTGCACTCCTCAGTTCCTATCATAAAGTCTCATAGTACAGTCAACCCCCAATGCCTAGCACAATGCCTCGTAACATTATCAGCAAAAATTGTAGTGTAAATTCTCAACTCTAGAGTTAGCAAAACTCCACAGAGTTGAATTCTCCCATTGCCATTGTTTATGGTTCATTTTTCCACAATTCTAGTCATCTACCACCAAAAGTTGGAATGTCTTGGCTCGTGCAAAAATTTTGACTTTGTTTGTCTTTCTGATAAGCAATTTTCAATGATGACCACCTTGCCTCCTTCAAACACCATTGTTTTACTAATTAAAGTTTCTCAATCTTTATTCAGCACATTCCATATCCATAAAGAAATTCTTGATCTTCTTCACACTATACTTGGTCTTTCAATGGCTGTTTTGTACTTTATAATATTATGTGCAATTTGCTGTTTGCTTTTAATGTAAGTTTATGCGTCTTTGTAATTGTAAAAAGCAGAAGTTTGGTCAATGGGTAACAAATCAGGTCTTTTATATACAACATCTCGAAAAACATTTCTAGAAACAGAGTGAAGCTACAACCTGATAGGCTACTCCCTGTCTCCAGGTAGAGAGGTGAGTGACATTTGGATAGTAGTTGGCTGAGAGAAGACATACAGCTGTTTTGTGAGTTGAGGATCTAATAGGGCCTCACTTCCAAGACTAGGCATATTGGCTTTAGGCGTAGCTTAGAGCATCCCTGCAACTGCCAGGCTGCTTAGGAAGATTTAGCTCCTTACCACACAGATGGGGATTAGGGGACCCATCAGTTGCCCCACCACTAAAAACGTGAAAAAATTGAAGCTGGAGAAGCCTGCTATTTAGCAAAAAAGAAGACAAAATCATCTGAGTATCTAGTTACCCATTGCAACTACAAAACTGAAAGACAACTGTGACTCTTTTTCATGATTTTGCTGTCTACAGTAAAATTGGCCTTGAGATGCTCTGGGCCATGTGTAGGACTTGATCAGGCTCAGACTAGCCCACAAGGGAATAGGGAAAAAACCCCAGTGGGACACTGAGCATGGTAGACCTGGAGTTGTTTTGTAACTGCATAGACATCCTCAGAAATGGCAAAAAAGCATAGAAAGATAAACAAAAAGCAAGAGGCAGAGTATAGGAGGCATATAACGTCATTTACAATAGCTGTGGGGTGGACCCCTAAAATAAACTCCATCACTGGGCCCTGAAACAGCTCAACTGGTGGGCCCCTAGAGTCAACTCCACCTGTGGACACCCCAGTCTGACACTGGACTTGATGTATGGGGCCTGAAAGCAGGTCAAAAAAACTTCTGGGCTTTACCCCCAAACCCCCATAAGGGGCTTGGACAACAGCTGATGTACAAAAAAAAGGCAGCACAGAAAGAGTTTTTAAAGTCAGACAGGAAATTTTTGAAAAAAAGCCAAAATACTTCCAAAATGAAGTTATAGTGGTATATGAGGTAACAGACAAGATGTGAGGTCAGTGAAATAGCTTAGGTCTGAACCAGAAGAAGCCATATCAGAATACACACTAGAAGCACAATAAAACTCAAGATCAGGCAAGAACTAAAGCGGGTAGTCACTCTTATAATAGACCATGGCAGGCTGCAATAGATACAGGGACAGATTTATGGCATGCACTGTATCTTTACATTTTCAAGGACCAGAATTCTCATGCATAATGGGGAAGAAAAAGAATAGCAGGAAGTATGAACCACCCAACAGAGCAATCTGTAGCAATTCTGCAGTTGTTCACAGGCAAAGCTGCAGCAGTAAATCTGCATCAAATCATGGAGATCTGAATATGGATTTTCATGCAGACAATGTAAAATAGAAAAACAAACCCACTATTCTTAGTTTGCCATACACTCCAATGATAGTGTGTCTCCATCCCTCAGTCTTCTCTGTACAGCCAGCTTCCAATGATGATGTCCTGTCCCATCTCAAAGTGCTGCAGAGGTCACATGGGACCTGGCAATATCAGTGGAGGCTGACTGGAGAAGACCGTGGGACTGTAAATGCTTTACCATGGGTACATTGGGGAAGTTATAGTGTTGTTTTCCTTTGTACTTTTATATTTTTATGTGGATTTAAGGGCAATGTGCAGGAAAATCCACAAAAGTTGTATTCTATTGCTGATCTTTTCTCCCCAATTTAATATTGAAAACAATCTGCAGTATTTTGAAGACATAAACTACAATGTTATGGATTTAAAATCCATATCACAGGACAATTTCTATGCAGTCTTTGAGCAGGTATTTATCTACAGTATGTGAATTAAAGTTCTTAAAATCCTGTTCATTCTGATGCTACTGTTCACAAAATCACATTAACCCAGGGTGAATATACCTTTAATGTGAGCTACCTTGGGCTACGTTATAAGTTATACATAGTCACATGCATACTATATTATATATTCATGTGCCATTGGCCCAAATTTATGAAGACTAGCACATTGTATCTCTTTTCTTTCCACGTTTTCAATTGTGAGGAGAAAAGTAGTCAAAAATTGTATAAACCTAATGCACATTTCCAAGGTGACATTTAAAAAGCTACGTTTTACAGCGTGAACTCATTGATATATAATATTCACCATATTATTTTATCTTTTAATAAAATAAGTCATTATTGAAGTAAAACCTACTTTTATACTATTTTCATTATGCAATTGTCGAGTATATAGTTCCTGATTAAAGAATTTTAATAATTTTACACTTAAATGTATTTGTTGCAGATTTAGAGTAAAAATTTACACCTTTTAACATTGCCAAATTTCTTTTTATTACATTTCTTTGTAAGATACACTAAGTAGCACGTTTATTTTAGAAATTCTATTCTCAGAGACGTGACTTGAAATCTGGAGGAATCCTAGAGAAATGTAATTATGGCACAATTCATAAGGTTGCACCCTTACTCTTGAGACTGTGTCTGGTCTATGAAACAAAGCAGAGATTATTGGACAGTTCGCATATGTGTTCCACTCAAGTTGGACATTTTAAAAAGAATTTTATTTGTAATTTGGGATTGATTAAGATGAAATAAATGCTTACAAGTCATAAAAATAAAGTTACATCAGTCTGTTGGAAATTTCTATATAATGAAAACAATTATTTTTTACAAGGTAAATAAGTAAAATACAATTTAAAACCAATAAAAGTATATGTGTTAAGGTCTACCCAAATGTTTTTTGATATGTGATAATGATTTTTTTGTAATATATTATGAAGTATGGAAATTCTGCACAGTCTTTGAAAGTTATGTACAAAGAAAAACATTTAAATTTAGATTTGATTACATAATTGTATACACGTGAAGTTGAAGTTACTGCAGGCTCGGACTGGGCCGCCGGGGGACCGGGGGATCCCCCGGAGGGCCCGCCCCGAGCCGCTGGGGCCCCGAGGCAGCTGCGTCGCTCCCCGGGGCCCGGCCGCCGCATCTCCGGTCCCTGAGCGCCCCGGACCCCGCGTGCCCGAGCGCCCAGATACCCGGGCCCGGTAGCTGGGGACAAATGTCCCCCAGACCTCCCGGGCTGCGCGTGTCAGCGAGCCAGCGCCACTACGCTGCGCTCCGCCTGATCTACCCCGGCAGGCTGAAGACGCTGAGGCATCACCTGCCGGGCGCCGGACCCCTACTCTGCTGACGATAGGCGGCGCGGTGACGACACTCCACCGTGCCGCCTATGCAGTGGGCGGGCAGAGCCGCGGCCGCTCAGAGCGGCGGGAGCCGAGCCAGGAAGGTGCTGTTTTGTTGTTTTTTTTTTTTTTTAAACTACCTACAAGGGGTTCGCTGACTACACGGGGGGCTCATGACAACCGGGGTGGGGGCTCTGACTACTGGGGGGGGGCTCTGACTACCGGGGGGGGCTCTGACTACCGGGGGGGCACTGACTTACACAGGGGGCTCTGGCTACAAGGGGGTCCTGGCTACAAGGGGGGCACTGGCTACAAGGGTGGCTCTGGCTACAAGTGGGCCCCTGTCTACAAGGGGGGCTCTGACTACAGGTGGCTACTGACTAACGGGGGCCTCTGACTACAGGGGGGCAACCTGGCTAACAAGGGGGGGCCCTGGCTACAAAGGGGGCTCCTGGCTACAGGTGAGCTCCTGACTACGGGGGGGCTCTGACTAACGGGAGGGGCTCTGACTTACAGCGGGGGGCTCTGAACTACAGCGGGGGCACTGACTACAAGGGGGCCCTGGCTACAAGGGGGCTCTTGGCTACCAGGGGGGCACTGGCTACCAGGGGCCCTGGCAACAATGGGGCGGGGGGCCCTGGCTACAAGGGGGGGTCCCTGGTCTACAAGGGGGGCCCTGGCAACAAAGGAAAGAGAGGGGGCCCTGCACAAGCAGGGGGGGCCCTGGCTACTGGGGGGCCCCTGCTACAAGGGGGGGGCCCTGGCTACAAGGGGGCCCCTGGCCTACAGGGGGGGCCCTGGCTACTAGGGGCCCTGACAACAAGGGGGGGGGCTCTGACTACAGGGGGGTCCTGGCTACAAGGGGGGCTCTGACTACAAGCGAGCCACTTGGCTTACAAGGAGCTCCAGACTACCAGGGAGCTCTGACTACAAGGTGGCCAGGCAACAAGGGAGCTCTGACTACAGGGGGCCTGGCACAAGGTGGGCTCTGACTACAGGGGGGATTCAGACTACCAGGGGCACTGGCTACACAAGGTGGGCCCTGGCTACCTACAGGGGTCCCTGGCTTAACCTTCAGAGGGGCCCTGGCTACCTTCCGGGTGGCCTGGGGTCCCTGACTACCTAAATGGGGGCCCTGACTACAAGGGGGGCCCTGCCAACCTAAAGGGGAAGGCCATTTGACTTACAAGGGGTGCCCCTGACTACCTAAAGGGGGTCCCAGATACTACAAAGGGGGCCCCTGTCTACCTAAAATACTAAAGGGGCCCAGACCCTACACAGTAGCTAAAGTGGTGGGCCCTGACATCCTGCACACTAGCTAAAGGAGGCCCCTAACTGCCTGCGAACTACCTAAAGGAGGCCTTAACACAGCTGTATACTACTTCATGGGAAGCCCTAACTGCCTGTATACAACCTAAAGGGGGTCCCTAACTGCTTTGCACTAATAAAAGGGACCCTAACTACCACAGCTAACCTAACTGGAGAAACCACCTACCTACAGACTGGTGCCTTGCCTATTTTGCCTACCTACCTAGTGTCAGGTCTACCTACCTGTAATATAATTGAGCGGGCACAGCCCATATTAGAATGCATTAATCTCCATGGGGTTAGTCCTCTCCCCACACCTTCCAACCCCTTAGGATACTAGCCACTAAGTATGGCTTGAACCCGCCTCACCCACACCCCTGGGTAGTTTGTACAGAGTTGGGAAAGTAAAGCGATCTGAGAAAATGTGAAGGATTCAAAGCTATAATGTTGTGTACATTTCTGCAGGGATGAGCTGTGGCGGGCAAGTCCTCATGGCGGTGCGGAACGGATGCAGAAGAGAAGGGAAAAAGAACGACTCATCAGATAGGACGTCTCGGTGAGTCCCTAATTTTGAGGGGTTTTTTATACTTCTATTATGTTAATAGGTGTGTAGACCAAGGGAAACGTGGAAGGGATATTGTAAGAGGTTGGAGGGGGAAATTGAGTAGGTGGAGGGAGATATTGTATGTGGGTTGGAGGGAATAATTGTATGGGTGTGGAGGGAGAATATTGTTATTTGGGTGAGGGGAGATTGTATGAGGGTGGAGGGAATATTGTATTGGGTGGAGGGCGATATGGTATGTGGGTGGAGGAGGATATTGAATGTAGGTTGGGGGGGATATTGTATGTGGGTGGAGGGGGATATAGTAGTGTGGGGGGGGGATATTGTTGTGTGGGTGGGGGGGGGGATATTGTATGTGGGTGGAGGGGGATATGTATGTGGGTGGAGGGGGATATTGTAAGTGGGTGGAGGGGGATAATGTATGTGGGTGGAGGGGGATAGTTATGTGGTGGAGGGGGATAAAGTATAGTGGGTGAGGGAGATATTGTAGTGGGTGGAAAGGGGGATATTGTATGGGGGTGGAGGGGGATATTGTATTTGGGTGGAGGGGGTTAAGTATGTGGGTAGGAGGGGATATTGTATGTGGGGGGATATTGTATTGGGTGGAGGGGGTATATTGGTATGTGGGGTGGAGGGGGAATATTGTAGTGGGTGAGGGGATATTGGTATGTGGGTGGACAGGGGAAATTTTCCTGTGGGTGGAGGGGGATATTGTTCAGTGGGGGGAGGATAATGTGTCTGTGGGGGGAGGGGATATTGTCTGGGGGGGGAGGGGGATATTGTCTGTGGGGGGAGGGGATACTGTTATGGTGCGGGTGGAGGGGATACTGTTATGCTGGTGAGGGGATATGTATGCGGTGGAGTGGGATATATGTATCGGGATGTGAGGTGGAATATTGTATGCGGATGGGGGGGATATTGTATGTGGGTGGAGGAGATATTGAATGAGGGTTGAGGGGGATATTGTATGTGGGTGGAGGGGATATTGTGGGTGGAGGGGGATATTGTATATGTGTGGTGGAGGTGAAATAGTAAGTGGGTGAGGAGGATTTGTATGTGGGTTGGTGAAAGATATTGTATGTGTGGGTCTGGAGGATGATAGTGTATGTGGGTTGGAGGGGAATTGTTTGTGGTTGAGGGGGATGTAGTGTATGTGGGGGAGGGGATAGTGTAAGTGGGTAGGGATGGGATAGAGGTAATGTGGGTGAGGGAGATATTGTATGTGGTGGGGGGGTTTTATTGTATGTGGGTGGAGGGGGATATTGTATGTGGTGGAGGGGGATATAGATGGTAGCTACTTAGCCCGTGTCTATATGTTTAGACTGACAATACTGTGCGAAGGACATATATGCGACTCACTTGCTATTGTACTACACATTACAGATCTGTTTTGCACACTGTAATAAGTGTAAAATAGGGCGCATTTACACCGAGAGTCCGTGTAATATTTCATGTAACAGTAGGTGGGCCCCCCCAGATCAACTCCCCTGTGGGCCCCAGACCCCCCAGTCCGACACTGAGTTACTGTATTCAGTTTATGAGCTGATTCACATGAGGCGGCATGTATAAACTTTGGCACAGACTGGCCAGTTCTAAATAGTTTAAAGGCAGTTTAAAATGCGCCAGAATGTATAAACCTGTTGTTCAGCAGGTCCATACAAAACAGGCGCAGTCTAGTGCCAATACGACAAGTCTGGCTCAGGCAGATCACCTTTAACCTGGTCTGGCTGTTCTAACTGTTATGCGCCTATGTTTGGTGTCAAAAATTCATAAATGTGTCTAATTCTATGAATGTGGTGCAACACGCCTACAGAACGTGCATTAAAAAGTGTCGCTCCTGTGCGACTATTCATACATCTATAAAACAGGTCTACAAAAGCTTTTTGACAACAGATAACTGGCACAGCCCTGTTCTTTCATGTCACCCAAAGAGTCTATTGTCAGTTTTGGTTTGTAGTGAAACAAAAATTCCTAAATAGAGTATGTGCCTGCAATTCATGGTTTTGTGTGTGCTATATCTTTCATGGATTTATTCAACCACGCATCTTTTAATATCCAGTTTGTCAGTTTATTGCCCATTGTTATGAATAGTGATTAGTGTTGAGCGATTACGTTGGCTATCGACATCGATCGATAGTCGATAGTCGGCCACCATCGATAAGGTTTTCGATAGTCGATAGTCGATCATCTCCGATGACCATTAAAGTCTATGGGAGAGCAACAACACCTTCATTCTTACACCCAAACAGGGCTGGAGAAGCTGGAATTAACAGCCACAACAGTCAAATGGATACCTGCTACATCTTAGGCACAACACTTAGGCTATAAAAGCCACAGAAAAAAAAGTCACACACCATTCACTATCCCTGTCTTGTACCACAGCATGACCCTTAAACCTGCATCACCCACAAATTAAAAAGTGCCAGAAGGCAGTATGAAAATGAACCATCATTTTACTTGAACTGGACATTGAATATCCCTGTCCTGGAACGCAGCATGAGCCCCAAACCTGCATGACCCCCACATTTAAAAAGTGCCGGAAAAAGGAGTCTTTCAACCACCATTTTAGTTGAACTGGACATTGACTATACCTGTCCTGGGCCACAGCATGAGCCCCAAACCTGCATGACCCCCCACATTTAAAAAGTGCCGGAAAAAGGAGTCTTTCAACCACCATTTTAGTTTCACTGGACATTGACTATACCTGTCCTGGGCCACAGCATGAGCCCCAAACCTGCATAACCCCCAGATTTAAAAAGTGCCAGAAAAAGGAGTCTTTCAACCACCATTTTAGTTTCACTGGACATTGACTATACCTGTCCTGGGCCACAGCATGAGCCCCAAACCTGCATAACCCCCAGATTTAAAAAGTGCCAGAAAAAGGAGTCTTTCAACCACCATTTTAGTTTCACTGGACATTGACTATACTTGTCCTGGAACACACAAGGAACCTATTATTTATAAGCAATCGTATGCACCTTTTGTTTGTTCAGTCAGAATGCGAGTCTTCCATAGCTCGCATATTAAACATCTATAGCAAATTGACCAAACTTTCTTTAAAATATTTTCTCCTTTTAATCATGAACGATAAAAAAAACAGACAACAGTCTTTGAAGTCATAGGAAAAGGTGCAATACTTATCGAATTAAAGCGTAGTCCATATTCTCAATGGTATTAGATATGAGGATAGCTGGAGGGCAGGAGCCGTCCGCACACCCGTGCGACGTTTCGAAGAATGAACTTCTTTATCAAGCATCTGTTTGACATATGCATCGTCGTTTGAACAAATATGACGTGCACGGATATATTCCCCTTTAGGAATAGCTTGAAATATCTGGGGAGCATGATAACTTTGTCTATGAAGGATTTTATTTCTGTCTGTCTTTTTTGAGAACATAGTCGTTTCTAATTAATTGTTCTGCATGTTGATAACTGAAAAATTTGTAAAACGAGGTTATGAGAGGGTTAACCTTGAAAAAATAGGACAAGAGGTTTTGCAAAAAAGTAGACAGGAATTGTTAATTTCTAGGAAAAAAGATGAGAGGAGGCACAATAGAGTTACCATGGTCTCTACATATGATAAACATGCAACAATGATTAAAAAAACAATTAATAATGGGCTCTTATGAGACATGATCCACAGTATGGCAGTTTATTCAGGGAACCACCATTGTTCATATATCGAAAAGGACACACATTAGGACAGAGCCTTATAAGCTCTGACATTAAGAAAATCAACCAAAATAGACAGATGCAGCTACGCCCTGAAAAAAGTGGAACGTATCCCTGTTTAAACTGCCAAAACTGCAACAGTATTATTAAAGGCTCAGAAATTAGTCATCCAACAAAGGCACCCCTATTAAAATTGGAGGAATGCCACACTTGTCAGAGCAGCGCGGTAATATATCTTTTGAAATGCCCCTGTGGGAAACGAAATGTCGGGCAAACTAGTAGACAAGTGAGAATACGGCTCAATGAGCAAAGATCGGCTATCCGGCTTTACAAACAGAAGAAGGATAAATCAAAAAATTTGATAATCTGATTTGCAATGCAATGAGAAAAGTAAATTTGATGAAAATCCCGTAGCACGCCATTTCTTCGAGGCACATCATAACGTTTTCAGAACTTAAATGGTGCGTACTAGAAAGAGTTAAAAGGGCAGTCTGTTATAAACTGAGTGACATCTAACTAAAAGAGAAAGCTTCTGGATAGTAAGCTTGGATGCTCTCAGCCCCAAAGGGTTAAATGAAAAGTTAGAATTGAAAGTGTTTTTAAATTGTATATGTCTGTGATTTGGAAAGGTATATAAGTAGCATACTTACCTCACTGCGCATTTCTTGATAAAGAAGTTCATTCTTCGAAACGTCGCACGGGTGTGCGGAAGGCTCCTGCCCTCCAGCTTATCCTCATATCCTAATACCATTGAGAATATGGACTACGCTTTAATGCGATAAGTATTGCACCTTTTCCTATGACTTCAAAGACTGTTGTCCGTTTTTTGTATCGTTCATGATTAAAAGGAGAAAATATTTTAAAGAAAGTTTGGTCAATTTGCTATAGATATACCTGTCCTGGGCCACAGCATGACCCAGGGCTGGAGTTACAGTGGGTGCGGTGAGAGCCCAGGCTGGCGTCCGTCATCTATTAAAACGCAGGTTAAAATGCCCTGATGACGCAGCAACGAAACTGTCGTGCCCGAAGCAGTGTGGAAGCGGAAGGTTTAGAACTCCACCTTCCTCGTACACAGTCAATACCCGGGTGCACTTGCCCTCCGTATGAGTGTGGACCAATTGAGCTTCACTTGGAAATACTGGTGGTTAACGCTCCTGTTACACCCAGGGGCCCTTTATCTTGGCATTCTTTTTCTCATTTTACTCAACGTGCTGGAGGAAATGGTTTGTACTTTGTTCTTCGTCCGTGCTCCATACTCCATGTCCTCTGAATAACCTACATCTGGTTCAAGTTTTCCTGTACCCTCCCTTGTACAATTCAGAGGAATTTTTTAACAGTATTTTGTACATGCAAGGTTTTTTTAGTACTTTAATTCTAGAAAACACATTTTTAAAATCAGATGGAATCCCACCAGTCTTTGTTTCTCTTTTTTAATTGTATTAAATGGGCCTGTCTCAAAAAAGGGATGATAGCTATGTTAAAAGATCTTGCAAAAACAAGTCTTTTGCAATATGTGTCCATTAACAGTGTCACTACCTATTCCTGTGTCTGACAGCACCATCACCCTTGACGCAACTCTTGACCATTGTGAAGAACAAAATGTCTGTAGAAACAACCTTTTTTTAGAATAGAAACCTGTACGTATAGCTGCATGTCAAGCAAATGCCTCCAAAATTCAAACGCATGGCCTTTGAGCAACTTTGGACAATTGTGGAAGAACAAATGTCTGTTAGAAACAACATTTTTTTGAATAGGAGCTGTAGTATAGCTTGATGTCACAGCAAAAATGCCCCAAAAATTCAATACATGACCCTATGAGCCACTTTTGACAATTGTGTAAGACAAGATGTCTATTAGAAACAAATTTTTAGAATAGGACCTGTAGTATTGCTGATTTCAAAAGCAAGCATGACCACAAAAAATTATTAAAAATGACTTGTATACCTGTTAAAAATTGTGAGGGTGAAATGCCACTTAGAAAGCCACATTTGTCACAAAAGGACCATCGATTATAGCTTTATCTCACAGCAAACATGACCCCAAAAAAATTATATAATATGACATTACTCAGCCACTTTTAAAAATTATGAAGGAGAAATGCCCTTAGAAGCCACATTTCTGTTCCAAGGACCATGATATTGCTGTATCTCACAGCAACATGACCCACAAAAAATTATTAAATATGACTCTAGCCACTGTTAAAATTGTGAATGCAAAACATGACCCCAAAAACATTGACAATGTGAAAAATTCTAAAGATGAAACGTGAGTAAATGGGAATATGGTTTTTGTCATGAAACCTTGGTGTCTTTTAGTCTCCTCACAGCAAAAACCTGGCAAATGATACTGTTGGGATTTGAGAATAAAAATTGCAGGTAAAGAAATGATCATTTTAAAACTAAGTTTTTCAGAGGAACCATTTCTGTTTGGAGAGGAATGTGATTGCCAGCAACTAAACGGTGGGACCTCGGCCAATTGGGAGGGCCACAACATCATCAGAGATCATGCCCTGATTCATCTTGATGAAAGTCAAACGATCACATTATCTGTGGAAAGTGGATGCGTTTGGTCTGTAATGACTCATTCCTGCTGTGCTGAAGGTCCGTCTGATATTGACGCTGGTTGCTGGGCAGGACAACACCTCTATTGGAGTGGCGAGCGAGCTCGGGCCATTCGGTCCATTTTGGACAACCCAGAAGTCTATTGGGTAGCGAACCACATCCAAAACATCGGTGTTGAGGACGCAGATAGTCGGTGCACCATGATCTTAAGACTGGTCTCCTGGTGTGTTGGATGTGGTGCCCCTGCATTGCATGCGTTGATGAGGTTGGTAAATAAAGATTGCAAGAGGTCAACCATTAGGCTTCTGCCACCTTGCCTGCGGCTGCTGCTGACGCTACGGCTGCTTGTGCCACTCTACTGCTGTCACGTCGCTGAGTAGTTCCACGTTGAACTTTGAGGAACGTGAAGCAGACCGCAACAGATGTCTCCAGTTGATAAATCCAGCAAGGTCTCCAATTTCCTGCATTTTACTTTCTATTATGGTGGGTGGAAGGAAAGTGCTGAGTTTTGTTTTGTACCGGTGATCCAGGTGAGGGTGACCACCCAGTAAATGTTGTACATTTTGATGGCCTTAATGCGAGGATCCCCCCATGTTGGAGGAAATGGAGGCATCCACCACTCTGTGAGAGATGGAGACTTGAAGTTTCAAAGCCTCTGGGTTGAGGGGGCACTACAAACTCATCTTTCCTCATCTGCCTCATTATTCACGCCAACTCTT
Source organism: Phyllomedusa bahiana (assembly GCA_025379985.1). Taxonomy (NCBI): domain Eukaryota; kingdom Metazoa; phylum Chordata; class Amphibia; order Anura; family Hylidae; genus Phyllomedusa; species Phyllomedusa bahiana. Next base: position 48,401 of record JAODAL010015743.1, on the reverse strand, counting down.
TTCAAAGGCAGGGGACGTCGGTGTAGGAATACCTTCTTCCTCCTCCGCATCCTCTGCTTCCGCCGGCACAGCTTCAACTCAGCCCTGCTTGCTCAGAGGATGAAACCTGAGAGCTGAGGGCCGCCTTGCACTAGCTCTGGCCTGTGAACCACTGCCTATGAAGACGATAAATTGAGGGAAACTGTGGGCCTTGTGTGATTTGCGGAGAGAATGGCTCCATGTCTGCATCTGATGTCCGTATCCTCTCCGTCGCTGGAGGGACCTGATGTTTCAGATTGGTCTCCAACGATCGTTCCAGAACTAAGATCACACAATGCTCATGCTGACAAGGCATGTCCGCATCTGGACCAATTGGTGGTTTTTAAAAATGGGCAAGGATGGTGCAGAAGCTCTTTCCACCTGCCTACACTCTCAGTGTGTTCAACACCCCGGAGCTGCACGCTGCTTGTCAGGCCATGTGTCACTACGTATGCGTATGGAATTACGATGCTCTAACAAATCGCTGCGAGCATGGTGGAGGGTGGAATTTCAGCAGTGTTTCACTGTCAATCAATGAGACGGTTGGACGGGCTGCGAGCGAGCTGACGCTGCAACGCAGCCAGCGGGAACGAAGCAGGGTGCAAACGGCGAAGTGCGATACTCAGGACTCGAGCCTCCTTCAGCCAGGCAGTCAGAACCTGGTCGCTCTTTAGAAATTTCTGGACGCAAGATTCATGACATGTGCCAGGCAAGGGATGTGCTCACAGCCTACCGATCTTAAGGTGCGGCCAGCAGATTTCGCCCGTTATCGACACACCCACCTTGATGCACAAGTTTCTTGTCACCAGCAGCGCTCGGTCTCGTTTGCGTAGAGACGTCAACAGCTCCTGACCTGTGTGTGGACGGTCTCCAAGGCAGATTAATTTCACCACGGCTGGGTGTCTCTCGGCACGTGATGCCTCCAGAGGTCCTTGGGGGAAAGAGCCCTGGCACCATCCATGCGGTTTTTGAAGAGCGTGCGCCGAGTCCTGAGAGAGACACCGTCACCCAGGACATCCACCCAGCTCACCCAGTGAGCTGTCACAGAGATATAGAGGCCTTGGCCATGCTTACTAGATTTTAAAATCCATTGTGTCGGTTGGTGAGATGGACTTTTCGGCCACAGGATGGAAGACAGCGCGCTTGAATTTTTAGATGGAAACCTGTGGATGGCCAGGGCAAAGGGACGGCTTTTATGGCTAAAGAAAGGCTGCTCGGCAGTTCTAGTTATTGGGGGGAGGCGACAGGGCCATGACGTGGCGGAAACCCATCTTGTGTCCACCAGACGGAAAGCCATACATTTCAAGGCCAAAGCTGGGCAAATGCCGACATCAGGCTTTTGCTTTGGGATGGTTTGGGTTAAAAGTGATTTTCTTCTGCCCCAAACCTGGAAGACAGAAGGGCTGGCTGCTTAGACTGGCCGACCTGTACGCGCGTTCAGGTCAATCATAACTGGCACAGAAGGAGAAGGGGGGTAGGATGGTCTCTGGTGGTGATGGTGGTATTCGGGCGACAGTGGAGGCTGAAGCGGAGGCTGATCCCTGATTCCATGACTCTGGAGACATGAGGCAGCTGAGGAACGCTTGGTGGTGGTGGAGGAGGGGAGGCGGAGACAGAGGGTGTGGACAGTGGCTTTGGAGGCCCCGGCGTCGTTTCTGCTTTTTGGCCAAGTGTTAACTCCATTTCAACTCATTTGCATTAGCTGCATGTGACTAGACATGTTTGGGGTGGTTTTAAAACACCTAAGGTTCTTGCGCTCTACTTAGGAGTTTACGGCAAGGCGGCATATGACATCGCTGGGTGAATCAGAGGCTTGCTCCAAAGAAGGCCCAGGCTTAGCGAGGAGCGGGGTTTGCCGCTTGACGTGGCTGGCGGAATCATATCAGCGGACTTCTGCGACCGACTCTCCCTTATTGTGGAGGGACCCGTATTGAAACTACCCATCGTCTTCCTCCTCGTCCACTGATGAAGCGATCGCAAGCAAATTCTGCGGAAAAGTCCAGGATGGTATCCGCCAATGTCGTCATCATCATCATCATCAACCACAGGGTGACTTGGTATCATGACTTTCTGCATCACAGCTGCGGGCTACAAGAAGGGGCACTTGCAAGGCGTTTGCCGCCCCGCCAGGGATTTTTGCCGATTGACCGGCTTCTTACCTCCTATGATGGATCAGTAACTGGGCGTCAGAGCAGACTAAACTCATCCTCTTATCTTTTTAAACATGCCTTCTGACCCCAACCCATTTTGTCATCAAAGGAGGTCTTCAGACAATGGATTATCCACAGTGGTGGGTACACGAGTTGGACATTTTGGGCTGCTTCATGTTGGACGGATGCTGATGATGCTTAAAGGGATGACGACTTTGTGGCCGTGACTGCGAGGACGAGGAGGTAAGGAATGATAGATGGCAGGTTGCATTATTCCACTGAAGGAAAGATTGGGACGATGTTCGGTTACTTAGATTCACAGGGCCCTGACCCAGCGATGACAGGCCTGACAGTCCTGCAACTGACGATCAGCTGGCATGCGTGTTGTCGCCAGCACTGGAAGGAGCACCTTCTCTCGTACCTCACTCCATGTGCTACCCCCACCTCTTGCTGCTTCCACTGCATTTCGCTCCATGATCAGAAATTATAAAAATTTGGAGGTATGGAATAGTTTTGGAAAAGTCTCTTATTAAAAAGACGGCAAAGTCACAGCTATTCTCAAATCCCTCTAATCAAAAACAAAATTGCTGGATTCAAATTTATACTGCAAAGGTGTCTATCAACAAATCTTGGACTGGCAAGTGCAAAAAAAAAAACACGTATCTGTTATGCTTTGTTTCATATAATACACGGTATTTTTTGCACCTTTCAATTCACTGTTGGTGATATAGAATTGCTGTTTTAAAGATTTACGTGGGGAAGCTGCGTCAATGAACAAAGCTGGGTGCGCTAAGTCAAAAAAACACGTATCTGTTATGTTTTCGTATTATACCGGTATTTTTTGGCACCTTTCAATTCACCTGTGGAGACTTAGAATTGCTGTTTTGAAGATTTAATGAGATGCTGAGTCAATGAACAAAGCTGGAGTGCGCAAAGTCAAATAAAAACACGTATCTGTTATGTTTTCGTATATTACACTGTATTTTTTGCACCCTTTCAATTCACCTGTGGTGACTATAGAATTGCTGTTTTAAGATTTCGTGGATGCTGCGTCAAGAAAAAAGCTGGGGGAAAAAGTCAAAAAAAGTATTGTTATTTTTTTCGTTAAATACCGGTATTTTTTGCCCCCCTTTCAATTCCCTGTGGTGACTATAGAATTGCTTTTTTAAAGATTTAGTATCTGCGTCAATGAACAAAGTGGGGCCAAAAGTCAAAAAAACAGTATCTGTTTTTTTTCGTAAAATAACGGTATTTTGCACCTTTAATTTTCACCTGTGGTGATATAAAATTTGTTTTTTAAGTTTACGTGGATGCTGGTAAATGAAAAAAGTGGGTGCGCAAAAGTCAAAAAACAGTATTGTTATGTTTTCTTTAAAATAACGGTATTTTTTGCCCCTTTAATTCACCTGGGTGACTATAGAATTGTTTTTTAAAGATTTACGTGGAGCTGCGTCAAGAACAAAGTGGGTGCCAAAAAGTCAAAAAAACAGAATGTTTGTTTTCGTATGATAACAGTATTTTTGGCAACAAACAACATGTGACTACAAGTTTGCGGGATTGAAATTTTAAATGCAAGTTGGATATTAAAACAAGGTGGAATGGGTTAAAATTTTGAAAATGAAACCTTTGAATGTTATGATTTTAAAAAGTGGAGTTTTCCCCTAACAAAGAGACCTATTACTAAAAAATGTGTACCCAATATAATTCGGCTCCCCAAAAAGCCGGGAAAATTTTTTCAATAGAAAAATGTTAATAATAAAGATTTTGCAGTGCAATTTTACATAAGTCTTGGTAAATTTTATCCAGTTTCTTTATGATGAGCTTGCTGTTTTCGCCCGGGCCCCCCCCCCCCCGTCTTTTTATTTTCAGCGGTCGATGCTGCTTTTTAAAAATTTTCTAGCTAATAATAAAAAATTTTAAATCTCTAATTAATAAAATTGGAAGGTCACAGCTAATAGTAGAGGTTTTTCATGCAGAAATAGATAAATTTTGCTGAGTGTTTGGCCACAGGCAGAGGCACGTCCCATTTCCCATGAGAGTGGAGACCTAAGGCCGAAAAAGGAAGGGCTGTTTATGTTTAAAAAGAGGTCATGTGATTTTTCCAGCCAACCCAAACCCCCATAAACATCCCAGTCTTGAATTTCGCACCCCACATCTCCCCCGGGCTCTATTCTGTAATCTTTTTTGATGGCCGCCAAAATGACGGGGGGGCCCCCGAAAATGGCGCGTTTCTTAATAGATGTTTGCCCCGGGTTTTTTAACCTTAATTATCAATTGATCGGGAAATTTTTCCGATCACCATAAAAACCCTTTCCCGTTTTTAAAACTTTGTCGTTTAAAAATGGGATAAACCCTTTTAGTAGGGAGCAAATTACGTTAAATATCGTCACGGGTCGTAGTCGATATCGGAAATTTTTCAATAAGTACCCGATAGTCGTTTAAATAGATTATCCCCGAGGGCCCTTTAAAGTCTATGGGAGGGGAACAACCCTTCATTCTTAAACCCAAAAGGGATGGAGAAGAAGGGAATTTAAACATCCACAACAGTCAAATGGATTCGGCTACTCTTGGGAAAGCCCAATTGGTTATAAAAGCCACAAAAAAAAGTCACGGGACCGTTCATATCCCCGTCTTGCACCACAGAAAGCCCCTTTAAACCTGCATGACCCAAAAAATTAAAAATGGGCCAAAAGGCAGTATGATTTGAACCATCATTTTACTTAAAACCTGGGACTTTGAATTTTCCCTGTCCTGGAACGCAGCTTAAAGCCCCAAACCTGCATGACCACGGGTTTTAAAAAGTCCCGGGAAAAGGAGTCTTTAAACCCCCTTTTTTGGTTAAAACTGGACATTAACTTTAAATGTCCTGTACCGCAGTTGCCCAAATTTAACCTGTCTGCCCAAAAACGGGTTTAAAAAAAATTTCCTGGGAAAGGGTTTTTAAAACCCCAAAAATTTTAGTTGAACGGGGACATTGACATACCTGTTTTTTAAAACCGGGGACCACTTTAGGGCCAAAAAAATCTGTCTGACCCAAGTTTTAAAAAGTGCAAGAAAAGGAGTTTTTTAAACCCACCTTTTTGGGTTGAAGGGAAACTTTGGGACTTTTACCTGCCCTGTACCGCATTTTTGGCCCTTTTAAAACCCTGTCTGCCCCAAACAGTTTAAAAAAGTACTGGGAAAAAGGATCTTTCAACCCCCTTTTTTGTTAAACCCGGGGAATTGACAAATACCTGTTCTGTCCCAACAGTTGACCTTTAAAATTGTTTGCCCCCACAGATTAAAAAGTGCAAGAAAAAGGAGTCTTTAACCCCCATTTTATTGGGAACTGGACATTGACTTTTTACCTGCCCGGGGCCCCCATTTATGACCTTTAAAAACCTGTCTAAACCCCCAAAAATTAAAAAAGTACCGGGAAAAGGAAGTCTTTGAACCACCTTTTTAGTTGAACGGGACTTTAAAATATATCTGTCCAGTTACTGCGGATGACCTTTTTAAACCTGTAAGACCCCCCCAATTTAAAATTAAACAAAAAATTTTTTTTCCTCGAAAAATTATTTATCTATAGGATTTGGAAAAAACAAGCTAGTAAATAAAAAAATCCAAAAACAAACCAAACTTTAAATTTTTAACTTTTAATATATACCCAAAAAAAATACGTTTAAAGTATTCAAGCCTATCTTAATCAATATATTTTATTTTTAATAATTACACATGTCCCTATCTTTTTTTTCCCTTTACACTTATCCTCAAATAGCCCCAGTAATCGTCCCGATAAGGGGGCCCTAGTCTTCGTAGGCTCCCCCTTTTTAAAACACTTTTTTGTCCCTATAAAACCCCCAAAAAAACATTGCATATATATATTTTTTGTAAAAGTTTTATAGATATTCATTCAAAACCCAAACCCACAGTTATCATTCCCCCCTGTATTTTTCCCTTTTAAAAGGGGAATAAAAGGCTCACAGCCCCACTGATAGGGAACCCACTGCAATTTTTCTTTTTTCAATTATAGGGAAATTTGTCAAATAATTTCGTCCGTTTTTTGGGGGGAAAATTAAGAACATTTACCCAAACATCATTCAAGATACGAAAAAACCTTACCCTCGACGCGTTCCCCCCCTCCATATTAGGGGGTTTCCTCAGGAGGACCCCTGGGGGAGGGTCCCCATTTGACTAAAGTTTGTGTCTCCTCGATATGTGATTTTAACAAAGTCCTATATCCATCTTAAATAGGTTAAAAGGGAACCGCTGTTTACCGCCCTCAGGTGTCCCTAAACCTTTACCCGCATTTTCCCAAAACGCAAATTAGCATGGCCGGCGTTAGGCGGCGTCATGGAAACCCCAGCCCCTTTTCACCCGCGCACCCCCGGGTAACTCAGCACCTTCCAGGTCGTTTTCTGCGAAAAAAAATGCGTTGGAAAAAAAAGCGGCCCATGAAAACCGCACTGCTAAAGCCGGCTTGTGCGAAAACCGGCTGGGGCTTCATTTTTTTCTATGCGCATGCCCCGGGGCATCATCACCGGAGGATACCCTGCGAAACGCGCCAACCAACGCGGCCCACTCAGACTCTCCCCCCAAAAATCCATCTCAATTCTAAGGGTTTTTTGGGCAAGTTTGTAAAGTTTTTTTTCCCCATTTACCCCAGAGTTTGGCGAAAGTCAACCCCAAAAACCTTACCATCAGCGGCGGGCCGAAACCAGCTTTCCCCCCAAAATTTAAACCCCCCCAATAATTAGATTTTGGGTTTAATACCAAAAGGGAAAAATATTTGTAAAAAGGTTTAATATATATTTAAATCACATCTTGGGGGTAAGATAAAAAACATTTAAAAGTATCCCTTCCACATATTCCTCTTTGGGGAAAAAATTTTAAAACCATAAGAAGATCAAAAAAGCGGGTTTCCCTTTAATCAAAACACAGGAACCCATTTTAAAAGATAAATTCAATACAGATGTTTTCAAGAGTATATGTTTGGGGGATAAAAAATATTTTAATTTTTCCCTGAGTTAATAAAATCCTAATGGCTATTCTCCCCGTTTCAAACCCCTTTTCTTCCTTTGAGCCAAACAGGATACCAAAGACACGAAAAAATATACACTCCCCGGCCCTTTATTGGGTTTACACCTGCCCAAAAACTGCTCTTTAAAACATTTAAATTTTCAAAACAGAAAATCACATGGGGCCCAACTCAGTGCATTTAGGCATGTAGACAGGGTTTCAAGACAATCCCCTGCGGGTTAAAACCGAGCTTTGACAGTAGGGGGAAAAGAAAGGTGATTTGGTCCCTTTGAACGTGGCAGGGGTTGTTGGTGCCAAAAGGGGCTGGTCTGAGTATTTCAAAAAAAACTGCTAAATTCCCCTTTGGGATTTTCACGCCCCAAACCATCTCGGGGTTTTTACAGAAAATTGGCCCGAAAAAAAAAAAACCCACCCCAGGGGAGCGGCAGTCCTTTTGGGGGGAAAAATCCCTTGTTGATCCCAGAGGTAAAAGGGAATGGGCGTTGGTTCGACCCTGATAAGAAAGGAAAACGGACTCAAATAGCCCCCTTTTTCCCAAAAAGGTAGGCAAAAGAGCATCTCTAAAGCACAGTACGGCAAACTTTGAGGAAGTTGGGCACAGCAGAAAAGACCAAAACCGGGTGCCACTTTTTTAGTAAAAAAACGGGAAAAACTAAATTTTTCCCAAATTTTTTTTTTTTGGCCCCCCAAGCTCATCGAAATTGGACAGTAGAAGATTGGGAAAAAAAATCGTTCCCTGGTTTGATAGTCTCGATTTCTGCTGCAAACTTTCGGAGGGTTGGGTCGAAATTTGGGCCCGTAAACAACTTTAAAAAAGCATGGTTCCATCCTGCCTTGTATCAAAGGTTTTGGCGGGTTGGTGGTTTTTGTCAGGTTTGGGGGGTTTTTATTTTCTTGGCATTTTTGGGGGCCCTTTTGGTCCCAATTGAGCATCTTTGCAACACCTTGTGGAATCATATGCCACGAAGAATTGGGGCCCAGTTTGAAGGGAAAAAGGGGGCCCAAAACCCTTTAAATGGGCTGGTGTCCCCTAATAAACGGGCCCGGTGATTTGTATTTTAAAAACCAGGAGAATTTAAAATAAAACAGCCAAAAAATAAAAGTTCGTTAAGACCCTTTTGGCTTTATCGTTTTCTTTTAAAGGTCCACTCTTTTTCCCTTACAAAAGTAATTTTTTTTTCAAGTTTTCCCCTTTTTCTTAAAAATGGGGGTTTATTTTTTTCCAACACAGGAACATCATCCCCGGGGAATCCCCCTTTCATGCTCCATCCTGTATCCCAAAGCAAGGGGGTTTTCAGTCTATGTTGCAAAACCCCCTAATTTTTCCCACCAATGAAAAAATTTTTAATGTCGGGTTTTCTTGCCTATGTATTGTTTGCCACAGTTAAAAATTACAGAGAAAAACAACTTCCGGGGGTACGGGCAATTTTTAAAATCCGAATCGCTTTGATTTTCCTGTACAAAACTCTTAAACCCCTTTTGTTGACAGATTTTACGGGCAAAAAAATATACATTTTTCCCGAAATCTAAACTTCCCAACGGTTTACGTTCTAACCCCATTTTCCCTTTGTTGGTTTTGGTGCATATAATGGCTGGTGAATCACCCTTACCCCTCAATGATTTTTCCTCTTCTATAGGGTCCTTGGGGGGTTTTTTTAGAGGACGTCGCTAGATTTTTTTATCACAATGCAATTTTACCCCAATGTTTCCGCGGGGATCTTCTTTAAAAATCATTTTTTCGGTTGTCATTTTTCCCTTTATTATCCTAAATTTGGGTTTCCCTTTCATCTCTTGGCCCCCTGGGGTTTTAATGAGGGGGTTCCTGTCATAAAAGGGGTTTTTAAAAATGCGGGTTCAATATGATGGAGGTTTTCCCCCTATCCGGGAAACCCTATCCTTGAGGTCTTTTGCCTTTTGGTTTAAAAAATTCTTATTCGGGAAGCTTTTTTTAAAACTATCCCGTGGGGTATTAAACCTTTGGGTATGCCTCTTTTTACCCTTTTTCAGGGGATATGAATCCCACCGCAGGAGGCCATTGGTAGCCGTTTCCTTCCGAGGAGTCCAAGTTTTTTATGTAACCCAAATCATCCCAAAAAATCTTAAGCCCCAAAAAAAGCTATTTTTTGAATATGAACTAAAAATGTAAATTTCAACCCAATCTCATTAGTGTTCAACACCTGGTTTTAAATTCTCAAAAACAAAGCCCCCGTCCCCTGCCCAGCCCCGAAGACTTTCCTTCTATGAATCTGCCCCAGTATAAAATTTTTTATTGGTAAACCCCTCCATTTCCTCTCGAAAAACCAGGCCCCTTTTCCCCACCAGCCTGGGGAAATAGATTAGCATACGTGGGAGCGAAAGGGTTCCCATGGGCAAAACCCCCTGAGTGGTGGTAGCCCCGGGGTTCCAAAGAGGAAATAGTTAGGGGTAAGAAAAAATTTTAAACAGTTCAAAAACCATTTTGTTATTTTTTTCAAATTTTTCCCCCCCTTCATTCCAAGGAAAAATTTCAGGGGAATGGGGGGGCCCAAACCAAAATTTAAAAAGTGGGGAAAAAGGAGTCTTTAAACCCACCATTTTAGTTAAAATGGACATTAACTATTTTTGTCCTGTACCGGCGGGAATACCATTTAAACCTGTCTGCCCCCACGGGTTTAAAAAAAGTCCCGGGAAAATAGGAGTCTTTAACCCAACCTTTTTGGGTTTTAAACTGGACTTTGTTATACCTGTCCTGGGTCACAGCAGGGAGCCCCAAAACCGGGCATGACCCCCCACATTTAAAAAGTCCCGGGAAAAAAAGGGGCCCTTTTCAACCCCCAATTTTGTTTCAGGGGAAATGGGATTTACCCCTTTGCCCGGGGCCACAGCATCCCCCCTTAAACCTTTTTGGGACCCACAGTCACAAAGGGGCCACTTGCTATTTTTTTACGTGACTTAAATTTTGGGTTTTTTTTTTTGGAAAACTGACTTTTGGTTTAGAATTTGTTTAGGGAATTTTTATTTTTTAGTTTTACAATTTTTACCATTTTGCTTTTTTTTCAAGTGTGATAACATAAAAACATACCCCCTCCCTTGGGAGTTTTTAAAAATATTTTTTTTCCCCGTGTAATGTGTTAATTCGTTCACCAAAACCCCCCAAGTAAAAACCCAATGTCCTAATCATCCCCAAAAAAACTTCTTAGTTGAGAAGACATTTGCCTTCCTGGGGTTTGAGGCTGATTACCAATCAATTCAATGGCTTCATTTTTTCCCCCAAAACCTTCTTCATTTGATTAAAGGGGCAAACCCCCCGGAGGGCAAAAATGATGCGACCCCCATAGTGACTCCCGCCCCAGGGAAAAATTTTTAAACCTCAAATTGGGGCAATTTTTGGGCCACCCGGGCCCCATTTTTGACAATAATTAACCCCCACAGAAATCCCCTTTTTCAAAAACTGATTTTTTGAGAAATTTGAAACTCTCCTGATTTCCCCCCAACGGTGAAGCCAATTTCTGCTGGGGGTCAGCCCTCTGTTAACACGGAGGTCCAGCTGCCAAAACTTTAATGTGGGTGGGGGTGAGGGGACCAGGGTAGGTCTGTTTTATCTATTAACCCGCAGGTTCAGCAGCCAGGGCCGGGTTAAAAGTGGGTGCGGTGAGAGCCCGGCTGGCGTCCGTCATCTAATAACAAAAATAAAAATGCCCCTTAAGCCCCGGGCCAAGAAAAAATCGTGGGTGAAAAACAATTGGGGGAAACGGAAGGGGAGAGAAAGACCCCAGCCTTTTCCCCAGTACACAATCAAGACCTGGGTAGGGGCTTGCCCCCCCCGTAAAGAGTGCGGAAACCCAATGAGCTTTAATTTGGGAAATAATGGTTTTTTAACGCTCCTGGTTTTTCCCCCCAGGTGCCCTTTTTCTTTTTTATTTTTTTTTTCCATTTTTTTTCAACGGTGGGGGGGAAAAAGGGTTTTTTACTTTGTTCTTCCCGTCCGTGTCCTTACTCCTTTTCCTCTGAATAAACCCACATTGGTCAAGTTTTTCCCCGTACCTCCCTTTTAAAAATTAAAGGAATTTTTTTACCAAAATATTTTGTACATTTCAAGTTTATTTTTTTTTTAATTCTAGAAAAAACATTTTTTAAAATTTGGATGGGGAAAAACCCCCAAGTCTTTGTTTTTTTCTTTTTTAATTGTAATTTAAAAGGGTTTTTTCTAAAAAAGGGATTGATAGCATTTAAAGATCTTGCCCAAAAACAATCTTTTTTCAAAATGGGTCCCCTTAACATTTTCCTCCCTATTCCCCGTTTCTTACGCACCTTTACCCCTTTACCACCCTTGGGCCAAATTTTTGAAGAACAAAAAAGTCGTTAGAAATCATTTTTTTTTATAATAGGACCCGTTGTATAGCTGCAAAGTCCACAGAAAAAAGCCCCCAAAAATTCAAAAACATGAAATTTAGCCACTTTTGGAAAAATTGTGAAGAAAAAAATGGTCTGTTAAAAAACAAAAATTTTTTTTTAAAAAGGACCTTTTAGTTTAGCTGATTTACAGCCCCAAAAGCCCCCAAAAAACAAAGAATGAACCCCTTTTAGCCCCTTTGGGGCAATTTTGAAAAAAAAAAATGTCTGTTATAAACAAATTTTTTTTAATTTTTTCCTGTTGTATAGCTGCAATGTAAAAGCCCAAAAGCCCCCAAAAAATTCCCAAAACAGGAAACCCCTTTTGGCCCCCTCTTTTAAACCCTTTTGAAGAACAAAATTCCTTTTTTGAAAAAAAATTTTTTTTTAAAAATAAAGGGTTTTAGTATAGCGCATGTCCCAGCAAAAAAGCCCCCAAAAAAATTTAAAACATACCCATGAGCCACTTTTTTTCAATTGGAAGAACAAATGTCTTTAGAAAAAAACATTTTTTATAATGGACCTGTAGTATAGTTTCATGTCAAGCAAAATGCCCCAAAAATTCAAAGCCATGACCCATGAGCCACTTTGACAATTGTGAAAGAACAAATGTCTGTTAGAAACAACATTTTTTTTAATAATAGGACCTGTATAAGTATTAGTATGCCAATGTCACAGCAGAAAAAAATATGCCCCCAAAAATCAAAGCATGGACCTACTGAGCCACTTTTTGACATTGGCTGAATGTACAAATGTCTGTTAGAAACAATTTATAAGAATAAAGTGACCTGTAAGTAATTACTAGGCCACATTGCGATTCAAAGCAGCATGACCCAAAAAATAATAAAAATGACTTCTCAGCCACATTTAAAAATTGTGTAGGGAGCGAAATCCACTTAACAAGCCCCATTTCTGTTCCCAAAGGTACCAATGAATTATTGCTGTAGCTCACAGCAAACAAGAACCCCAAAAAATTATAAATATGACTTCACAGAAGGCCACTATAAACAATTGTGATGGCGAGAAATCCACTTAGAAGCCACATTTCTGCTCAAATGCACCATAATTAGAGCTTGTAACTCACAGCAACATTAGACCTCAAAACCATTGACAATGCCGAAAACTACTAAAGAAAGTGATAAATGGAATACGGTGTTAGTCTTGAAACCTTGCAGGATCCTTATTACAGTCACCTCACAGCAAAACCAGCAAAAATGAACTGTTGGGAAAAGAGAATAAAAAATGCAGTACAGTATAATGATCATTTAAAAAAAAAAGTTTTCAGAGACCATTTTATGTTTGAAGATGGAATGTGAAGAGTAGAAAGACCAGGCACTAAAATTCAAAGTGACCTCTGGCAATTTTGGGCCACGAACATCAATCAGAGATCCATGCCTGATTCATCTTGATGAAAGTCAATATCGATCCACATTATCTGTGGAAAGCCGTGATGCTTTCTGTCTTGTAAAAGACTTCTTCCAGCCCCCCCCTCCCCTGTGCTGAAAGGTCCGCCAATAGAACGGCTGGCTGGCTGGGCAGACAACACCTCTATGGTGTGGCGAGCGAGAGCACGGGCCATATCGTCCATTTGGATACGCAGAAGTCTCTATTGGGTCCGGAAACACATCCAAAAACATCGGTGTTGAAAAAGACGCAGATAGTCGTGCACCATGATCTTAAGGCTGGTCTCTTGTGTTTTGGATGTGCCCAGTCATGAGCCATGGCGATGGTGATGTGGTAAAAAAATAATGCCAGAGGTCACCCATTAGGCTTGCGAGCCACCTTGCCTGCTATCGTGTCTGCTGGCTCTGACGGGCCTACTTGGCAACTGCTACTGCTGTCATGTCGCTGACGATGTTCCACCGTGACATTTGAGGAACGTGAAGAGCAGACGGCAACAGCAAAAACGAATTTCTCCAGTTTGATCAATCAGCAAGGTCCCACATTTTCCCTGCATTTTACTCCTCTATTGGGTGGGTTGGATGAGAGTGGCTGAGTTTTTGTTTTGTACAGGGGATCCAGGAGGGTGACCACACCATTAACTGTTGTTCATTTTTGATGGCCTTAATACTAGGATCATGTTGGAGGAAATGGAGCATCCAAGCACATCAAAGTGAGAGATGGAGCCTTGAAAGTCACCCAGCCCTCTGGGCGAGGGCACTAGCAAACTGATCTTCCTCATCTTCCTCCGCCAGGGGGGGGGGGGGGGGGGGGGGGGGGGGGGGGTGGGGGGGGGCCCAGGCCCCCCCCCCCCCCCCGGGGGGGGTCCCGAACCCCCCCCCCCCCCCCCACACCCCCCCCACCCCCCCCCCCCCCCCCCCCCCCCCCCCCTCCCACCCCATACCTCACCACACACACCACCCCCAAGAAAAAATGGGGGGGAAAAAAAAAAAAAAAAAAAAAAAAAAAAAAAAAAAAAAAAAATGGGGGTGAAAAACAAAGGGTAATGATAATGGGGGGGGGTTAAAAAAAAAAAATTAAAAAAAAAAAATAAAAAAGAAGAAGATTGAAAATTCAAAGGGAATTATTTAGAGTTATAAGTTAATTTTTAAGAAGAATAATAAGATTGTGTGATAAGTTAAAGTTGAAAGAAGTATAGTAAAGAAAAAATAAAATAAATTTTTAAATTTTTTGTTTATTAAATTTTTTTGTATGTTTTAGAAGTAGAATATATTAATTATCATCATAAGTAAGACAGAACACTTTTTTCAAGTGTCCAACAATTCAAAACTAAATTCAAAAAATGCTCATGCTAAAGGGCATTGTCCGCACTGACATTTTGGGTGCTTCTTTAAAACTGCAAGGATGGTCAGACTGTTTCACCTGCCTCCACGCTTTCGGTGCTCAACACCCCGAGGTCCGCACCGCTGCTTGTCACGCCATTGTGTCCTACTTCGTACTGCGTAATGGCGCATTGCGCTGCTCCCACAATCGCTTGAGCATGTGAAGGTTGAATTCCAGCGTGTTTGTGCCACGTCAAACAAAGAAACGGGTTGACGGGAGGCCGAGCTGACGCTTGCCAAATGCAGCCAGGCGGGGTCGAAGACAGGTGCGAAGGCTGAAAGTGCGAACTTAGACTTCGAGCTTCCTAAGCAGCATCCATACCTACTCCTCGGGTAGCACTTTAGATATTTCTGGACGACAAGGTTCATGACCATGTGAGCCAGGCCAAGAATGGCTCGCACCAACCGATCTTAAGGCGGACCCAGCAGATTTCGCCCGTTATCTGCTCTCCCCCTTGTACCTAGGCACAAGTTTTTCTGTCACGCCACCAAGCGCTCGGTTCTTCGTTGCGGAGAAGCCGTCCCACATCTCCTGTACTGTGTGTGTGGACGGTCTCCAAGCGACAGATTATATCAACACGGGCCTGGTTTCTCTGGGCAACTAGATCGCCACCAGAGAACCTTGGGGCGGAAAGGATCCTGCAAAAAAAAAAAACCCATCCCAGCGTTATTTGAGAGAGTTCGCCGTGGGGCCTAAGAGAGGCCACCGCTACCTCCAGAGACATCCACCCAGCTCTCCCAGTGAGCTGTCACAGAGATATATATGGCCTTTGGCCTGGCATACCTAGCCCATTGTGTCGGATTGGTCATATTTACATTTTCCAGACACAGATGCAGACATACGTGCTTGAAATTTATTAGATGACACGTCTGGCTGGCCAGGGCAAGGGACTAGCTTTTCTGTCAAAGAAAATGCCCTGATCGGCATCTGTTAATGGGGGCAGGCAAGGCCATGACGAGCGGAACCCATCTGTGTTCCACCAGACGGAAGGCTTACAATCTCCAAAGGCCAAAAGCCTGGCAATGCCGCGGACAATCAGTCTTAGTTTGGCTTTTGGGATGCGTATTGGTTAAAGTGTTTCTTTCTTCTCCCAAACCTGGAAGACAGAATGCTGGCTGCTAGACTGCCGCTGTAATACGTTCGTGCAGGTCGTCAATGGCAGGAAGGAGAAGGGTAGATGGGTCCCTCTGTTTGGTTAGCTTTGTGTGGTACTCCGGGTGCGACGGTGATGGCTGAAGCGGAGGCTGATATCCCTGAGCATGCCTCTAGAAGACATGGGCAGCGAAGGAACGCATGGTGGTGGTTTAGGAGATGAGGTGGCAGGAGACAGAGGGTGTGACAGAGGTTTGGAGGCCCCGTCGGTCTGGCCTTTTTTTGCCGCGAGAGTGTTTCCAGCATCCATTTCAACTCATGCATTCGCTGCATTGACTAACAATGTGGTGTTGGTTAAACACCTAAGGTTCTTGCCTCTACTTATCGTTTACGGCAAAGGCGGCATATGACACGCGTGGGTGAATCAGAGGCCTTGCTCAATAGAATGCCCAGGCTATGAGAGGTCCTGGACCTTTTTGACGGCGATAAGTGAGGAGCGGGGTTTCCGCTGACACGTGCTGGCGAGATCATATCGCGGACTACTAGCGACCACCGCGTCCTCCCTTTTTGGAGCGGACCCGTATGACACTACCCCATCGTCCTTCCACAACCTCATCCAGTGATGAAGCTGCATCCTCAAGCAAATTCTGCTGAAAAGACACTTGGATCTGCAATGTCGTCATGCATCATCATCATCAACACTTCTGTAACCCCAACCGCATTTTTGTATCAAAGAGAGTCTTCAGAAAATGTGATTATCCATAACAGTGGTGGTACAAACGAGTTGACATTTGGCTGCTTCATTTTGGACGGATGTTGATTGAGATGCTGATGACGACATTTGGCCCGTGATTCTCCTGGAGGACTAGGAGGTTAAGACTGCTGGATGAAGGTTGCATTAACCAACTGAAGAACTGATTGGCGACGGCTGTTCTTTAACTGAGATTCATAGGGCCCTGACCCAGCAATGACGAGTGCTGACGGTCCTGCCGACGAAGATCCCGCTGGCATAGCGTGTTGTCTGCCATCACTGAAATGAGCCCCTTCTACTCGTAACCTCTACCTCCAAGTCCCTACCCCACCCTCTTGTGCACCTCTTACCACCTGAATTTCGCTTCCATGTTCAGAAAGATAAATTTGAGAGGTATGGAGAGTTTTTGCGAAAGTCTCTTATTAAAAGACGGCAAATCACGACTATTCTCAATCCTCAATCAAAAACAAAATCTGCTGGAATTCAAAATAGTATTAACTTCAAGGTGTTCTATCAACACAGCTGGCCTGCATTCAAAGTAAAAAAAAACACATTATCTGAAATATAATAACGATAATAAAAGTATTTTTTGGCACCTATCAACCAGGGTGACCGACAAAGTTTGCTTGAATAAAATTTAACTGCAAGGTGGCTCTATCAACACAGCTGCCTGCGCCAAAGTGAAAAAAAACACGTATCTGAAATGTATACTGATAATAAAAGGTATTTTTTGGCACCTATCAGGTGAAAAAAACACCTGTCTGAAATGTATATGGGAAAATAAAAGGTATTTTTTTAGGCTACCTATTATTCACCTTGATGAACTACTAAATTGCTGTATTCAAATTATTAACTGCAAAGTAAGATCAATCAACAAAGCATTGAACTGACAAAAATTGAAAAAAACACCCTTCTGAAATTATACTGAAAATAAAAGGTATTTTTTGGCACCAATCAACCTGTGGTGAGTACAATGTTGCTGGATTAAAATTTAACTGCAAGGTGGCTCTATCAACACAGCTGCCTGCGCCAAAGTGAAAAAAAACACGTATCTGAGATGTATACTGATAATAAAAGGTATTTTTTGGCACCAATCAAGTGAAAAAAACACCTATCTGAAATGTATATGAGATAATAAAAGGTATTTTTTGGCACCTATCAATTCACCTGTGGTGACTACAAAATTGCTGTATTCAAATTTAACTGCAAGGTGGCTCTATCAACACAGCTGGCCTGCGCCAAAGTGAAAAAAACACGTATCTGAAATGTATACTGATAATAAAAGGTATTTTTTGGCACCAATCAACCTGTGGTGACTACAAAGTTGCTGGATTCAAATTTAACTGCAAAGTAGATCTATCAACAAAGCTTGACTGACCAAAAGTGAAAAAGAACACCTATCTGAAATGTATACTGAGAATAAAAGTGGAGTTTTGCACCTAACAAATAGACCTGCAGTTACTAGAAAAGATCTGTATCCTAATATAAGGTAATGCAATGTCTAAACAAAGTTTTGGCTGTACAATATCCAGTATCCTTTATAGAGCTTGCCTGTGTTCGCCCGCGGGCCCCTCCCCCCCCCTTCCCTCTCGTGACTTTACAGCGGTAGATGCTCCTTTAAAATTCTCTGCCTAACTACCTAAAATCTGCAAATCTCTGATCTAACTAACTTCTAAGGATCACAGCTAAAAGTAGAGCTGTCTCTGTGAAAAAATAAAATAATTTCGCTGACCTGTTTGCTGAGCTATTTGGACAGAGGCAGAGTGCACGTCCTACTGCTATGAGATGCTGACAGACACTGATCATGAACAGGAAGGGCTGTTCTATGTAAAACGAGGTCATGTGATTTTTCCAGCCAATCGCAACCATACACATTCCAGTCATGACGTCGCACACACATCTCACCCTGCTCTATTCTGTAAGCTGATTTGCTGGCCGGCAAAATGACAAGAAGCGCCAAAATGGCGCGATATTAATAGATTATGCACAGATTTTAACCTAAATTATCGCAAGATCTAAAAATCTGATCAACGTAAATACCGTGCCGATTTCAACTTTGTCGATAATAATCGCTCAACACTAGTTATGACTCTTAAGAATTATTATACACTACACAGTTGATTCACATTATTTTGACCACTTTGTACTTTCAAAGTCAGCTTAGCGCATGAAGGAAGTCATGTGTTGTGAGCTGACGGGGTGGATATCTAATATGTGCAATATCCTGTCTGTACAAATATACTTTATTTCTGTTATGAGTAAACAGGTTAATTCAACAGAGTTGCCTAAAGGGAAGATAACTGGCTTTCGGGCCAAAGGCGGCAGTATTTCTATAACCGCACAATTTTTTAATTTTTGTACTGCTGTGATGAATGTGTTTTGTGAGTAGAAAAAGGGCACCATTTGGAATAAGTGATGAAAAACTGAAGAGCACCATGCACCATTGATGTGAGAGGTGAACTTTGGTTAAGTAGGTGCACAAATTACGAAAAAATATTTTCACAAAACCTAGTATACATTAAAAATGGAATTACTGACATCTAAAGTTTAGACTAAAACATAACCTTTATTGTGTTAAATTAAAATGCATTACCAAAGCCAATTTTATGCCACAATAGGATGGATATGCATAAAAATTATACCATAAGAATATAAAAGATAGGGGATCACCAGTATATGTTAAATATACTCACATGTCCTAGAGTATGCACGCTGTTTCAGAACATGTAATCCAGAATGCATGCGACTGTCCCACAATCAACAGATACACTGCAGTGGATAAGGCTATGGAAGAATATATTTAAAAACAAAATGGATTTATGCGCTACCTACAGTGAATGAAATAATTAATTTGATCCCTTGCTGATTGTGTAAGTTTGCCCACTGACAAAGACATGAAGAGTCTTTAATTTTAAGGGTAGGTTAATTTTAACATTCAGAGATAAAATATCCAAAATATTATCCAGAAAATCACATGGTATAAATTATATAAATTTATTTGCATTTTGACGAGAGAAATAAGTATTTGATTCCCTACCAACCATTAAGAGTTTTGGCTCCTATAGACCAGTTAGACACTCCTAATCAGCATGTTACCGGCATTAAAGACAGCTGTCTTAAATAGTCACCTTTATATAAGACTCCTATTAATCATTCAGACTCAATTAATGATTCAGACTCTAACCTCTACAACATGGGCAAGACCAAAGAGCTTTCTAAGGATGTGAGGAACAAGATCATAGACCTGCACAAAGCTGGAATGGGCTACAAAACCATAAGTAAGATACTGGGTGAGAAGTAGACAACTGTTGGTGCAATAGCAATAAAATGGAAGAAATACAAAATGACTGTCAATCTACCTCGATCTTGGGTACCATGCAAAAATCTCACCTTGTGGGGTATCCTTGATCATGAGAAAGGTGACAGATCAGCTTAAAACCACATGGGGGAAAATGTTAATGATCTCAAGGCAGCTGGGACCACAGTCACCCAGAAAACCATTGGTAACACATTACGCCTTAACGGTTTAAAATCCTGCAGTGCTTGCAAGGCCCACAGGCACATGTGCAGGCCTGTCTGAAGTTTGCCAATGAGAACCTGGATGATTCTGTGAGTGATTGGGAGAAGGTTTTGTGGTCATATGAGACAAAATTCTGTGAGTGATTGGGAGAAGGTGTTGTGGTCAGATGAGACAAAAATTAAGCTCTTTGGCAGTAACTCAACTGCTGCCTTTGACCCAAAGAACACCGTCCCCACTGCCAAGCATAGAGGTGGAAACATTATGTTTTGTGGGTATTTCTCTGCTAAGGGCACAGGAATACTTCATCGCATCAATGGGAGAATGTATGGAGCCATGTACCGTAAAATCCTGAGTGACAACCTCCGTCCCTCTGCAACAATGGAGGGGCTTAAAAAGGAGCACATTAAGGTCATGTAGTGGCCTAGCCAGTCTCCAGACCTTAATCACATAGAAAACTTATAGAGGGAATTGAAGCTCTGAGTTGCCAAGCGACAGCCTCAAAATCTTAATGATTTAGAGATGATCTGCAAAGAGGAGTGGAACAAAATTCCCCCTGACATGTGCGCAAACCTCATCATCAACTACAAAAAATGTCTGACTGCTGTGCTTGCCAACAAGGGTTTTGCCACCAAGTATTAAGTCTTGTTTGCGAGGAGGATCAAATACTTATTTCTCACTGCAAAATGCAAATACATTTATATAATTAATACAATAATTAATACAATGTGATTTTCTGGATTTTATTTTGGATATTCTATCTCTCAATGTTAAAATGTACCTACCCTTAAAAGTATAGACTGCTCATGTCTTTGTCAGTGGGCAAACTGGTGGGGCACTTGTCCCAAAAAGGGCGTCCCCACTCTACGGTGGATGTCCCTATTATTCTCTCAGTAATACCTTGAGTCAATAGGGAACAAACCCAGATGGAAAACAAAATCCATTATAGAAAGATATATACTAACACAGATGCCCACTAGAAAAAATAGCCTAGGAGTTATGATTTATATGACCTACCCGACACATTTCCCATCACCATAAATCAGTTCCTCAGTGGGGCTAAGAGATTTATAGTCTACAGGGCAAAAAAAGCAAAAAGTATATCCAAAACGGTGTAAAGGTGTATAACCTACAATCCTATGGATGACACTGGTGGTCTAGCAAAGCTATTGATAAATGCTGGGCACCATTTGGAATTAGTGGCGTAAAAGCTGAAGAGCACCACACACCATTGATGTGAGAGGCTAATATTGGCTACGTAGGTGCACAAAGTCAGACCAGTACGCTACAGTGGGGCAGTTCACGAATAAAATGAACCTGGGGACTACCAGATATGTGTCTAAAACAATAGTTCAGAGAACCTTACTATGTATGGGGCTCCAAAGCAGATGGATGGTCACTGTACCTCTGGTAATGAAGTTAGATTGGCAGAAAAGGCTTAAATTTTCACAGTAGCATTGGAATTAGACCTCTGCTTATTGGCAAAGGGTTGCCTTCTTTGATGTCCAACATTGGTTGGAAAAGCATGAACAAGGCTCCCAAATACTACCCTGTACCTCTAATTCCCCAGACTTAAACCCAAGCATCTGTGCGCAGGGCTGAATCATAGTTCATGCTCCCCCAGGCACTAAACCTGAATATACCCAGATTAACCAGCTGGCGACCGGCCATTTAAATATTCAGGCCTTTAACATTTAACTAATACTTGCCCTCAGAATTTGCATTACCACGCCCTCTATATATCAAGCCATGCCCCATTTCCAAAGTGCCCCGCCTACTGTGTAACGGCTGAACTGGATGGACGTGTTTCTTTTTCAGTCTTTCAAACTATGCAATCTCCACACTGCTAAATCTCAGGGCAAATACTCGTTGTTGGTTCTTCTGGATCTCTCTGCAGCATTTGACACTGTTGATCACCATCTTCTCCTCAGCATGCTCAGCACCATTGGCATCCAGGACACTGCTCTCGCTTGGTTCTCTTCCTACCTCTCTGACCGCTTCTTCAGTGTCTCATTTGCAGGTTCTACTTCCTCTCCCTCTTGCCGTAGGGGTCCCTCAGGGGTCAGTTCTTAGTCATCTCCTCTTCTCAATCTATACAGCCCCCATTGGCCAAACCATCAGTAGATTTGGCTTCCAGTACCACCTCTACGCTGATGACACTCAATTATACACCTCTTCCCGAGACCTCACTCCTGCCCTGCTACAAAACACCAGTGACTGTCTGTCCGCTGTCTCTGACATCATGTCCTCTCTCTATCTCCAACTAAACCTCACCAAAACCGAACTTCTTGTTTTTCCCCCCATCTGCTAACCAACCCCCATCTGCTATTTCTCTCTCAGTGTGTGGCATCACCATAACACCTAGGCAGCAGGCCCGATGTCTTGGGGTTATTCTAGACTCTGATCTGACCTTCACCCCATATATCCAATCCCTTGCCCGCTCCTGTCACTTGCACCTCAAGAACATCTCCAGAATCCGTCCTTTTCTCACTGTGGAAACAACTCAAACTCTCATTGTTGCTCTTATTCATTCTCGTCTTGACTACTGTAACTCCTTGCTTATCGGTCTCCCTCTCTGTAAACTCTCCCCTCTCCAATCTATCCTGAATGCAGCAGCCAGGCTTGTCTTTCTCTCCAGCCGCTATACTGATGCCTCTACCCTGTGTCAGTCACTGCACTGGTTGCCCATCCAGTATAGAATACAGCATAAACTAATCACTCTCACTCATAAAGCTCTCCACAGTGCTGCACCCCCATACATCTCCTCCCTCATCTCTGTCTACCACCCTGCCCGCCCTCTCCGCTCAGCTATGGACATCAAACTACAGACTACAATCATCCGAACCTCCCATGCCCGTCTTCAAGATTTTGCACGTGCTGCACCCATTCTCTGGAACATCCTACCACGTACCATCAGGCACAATCCCAGCCTTCGCAGTTTTAAGAGTGTCCTGAAAACACATCTTCTCAGGCAGGCCTACCAAAACCACTAATTGTTAACCCCCACCTTCTATCACACACATTTGTCACTCCCTACACTAGGGCACTCACAGGCACTAATCTGGATATAGAGGTACAGTCATGGTGGCAGGGTCACCAAATTTTTATGTAAACCTCCCCATATTTATAAAGCATGGCTGGGCCATTGTAAATTTAGCACTTCTCCCCCTTTGTTTCCCCCAGGCACCCTCTTAGATTGTAAGCTCTTGCGAGCAGGGCCCTCACACCTTGTGTCTCACCTGTAAGTAGCTTTCACTGTGTAATGTCTGTCTTTTGTTTGTAATTATACCCTCTACATTGTAAAGTGCTGCGAAATATGTTGGCGCTATATAAATAAAGATTATTATTATTATTATTATTATTATTATGCAATTATGTAACGGGTCTGAAAAAAAGCTAATTGAGGGGTTCGGCATTGCCTAGCTATCCTGGACGTTGGAAAGCCTATTCAGCATCCATGAGAGCTTGGAAGACGCCGCCAAAGTGTGTCTGAACCTAAATACAATACTACCAATATTTCTATCATACAGTGACCATATAGTGGTAATACCAGTGTAGACAGGCACTGCAGACTGTTTATTACCGTCATACAGTGACCATATAGTAGATTACAGTGTACATAGGCTCTGTGGATGTTTAAGTGATTGTAACGCAGTTAGATCCAGGGACTCACAGGAGATGTCTTTTATGACTGGAGTGGGTATCTTTCGCTTTTTGTCTGCCTCCTTTCCAGACCTC
This sequence comes from Phyllomedusa bahiana, assembly GCA_025379985.1. Classification (NCBI taxonomy): domain Eukaryota; kingdom Metazoa; phylum Chordata; class Amphibia; order Anura; family Hylidae; genus Phyllomedusa; species Phyllomedusa bahiana. The sequence goes on along the minus strand of JAODAL010015743.1, from coordinate 24,961 downwards.
CCTGATGACTGCTACCGGCCACAGCTTGTCCTTGCAGAATTTACCACACAAACATCTTAGAATTCTAATTTCTTCAGCACTTCCCTATCCATGCTCACACCTTTCCAGCGATCATTCTGGGGGGTTAAGGTGAGGGTGGTGCACTCGAAGGAAAAAAAATAAAAAATTGAATAAAAAGATGCCCTGCTGCCGCTCCCTAACAGGTACGACCATGGGCATCAGCCTACGGTTGCCTAGGGGAAAATGCGTTCCTGTCTGTGGGACCAAATCAATGTGTTAACCCTATAGATCCCCCCTATGCACTCTTCTGTAGGGATGCCCTACAGTTCGCATGGATCCAGATACCTGTTACAACCTATCAGGAACTTACTGAGCCACTCCCATTGAGCTGCTGCCTATGCTGCAAATGGCACTTACACTGAATATTTGCTGGTGGATATAATAATGTGACTTGACTATATATATATGTGGTGTTGTGTGTGTGTGTGTGTGTGTGTGTGTTGTGTGTGTTGTGTGTGTGTGTGTTGTGTGTGTGTGTGTGTGTCTGTGTACAGTATTTGTATGCATATGTGTTTACCTGCATGGTCTAAATATAATCCAGTTTATAAAAGCAAAAGATAGCTAAAAATCCCACGTGTTCTCTAAATGTAATCCCTTGTTTTTGTCATTCATCTCACTGTCTATATTTCCATGATTTCCCTACAATAGAATAATACATTTTGCAAATGAGCTGTCTGCTTTTGATTATCACACTTTGTTTGGGTGCCTTGAATATAAACTGATCCCAGATTTTTCACTATATTCTGCATCAGGAAACCTGGCAGCAAATGTCCAATTTTCCTTCAACACCACCACAGCCGAAATGAAGTATTGCATAATGCCCTTTGAAAACATTGTGCCATTTTATTATGCATTGCTGTTGAGTTTTGGAACAGAGATACTTTGTTTGGCCAGAATTTTTTTCAACATGTATACAGTGAAGGAAATGTTATTTGATCTTGCTGATTGTGTAGTTTGTGCACTGACAAAGACATGAACAGTTATAATTTTAATGGTAGTTAATTTTAACTGAGAGTAGAATATCAAAATAAAACCAGAAAACCATGTATAAATTATATAAATTTATTTGCATTTTGCAGTGAGAAATAAATATTTGATCCCTCTGGCAAACAAAACTAAATAATAGGTGCCAAAACCCTTGTTGGCAAGCAAAACAGTCAGATGTTTTTTGTAGTTGATGATGAGGTTTGTGCACATGTCAGGAAGAATTTTGGTCAACTCCTATTTGCAGATCATCTCTAAATCATTAAGATTTTGAGGCTGTCGCTTGGCAAGTCGGAGCTTCAACTCCCTTCATGAGTTCCATGGCATTAAAGGGGTTTTATTGTTACAAAGATCATGTCTGGGGACAGTATAAATAAGCACTTTTGTAATTGGGTTGCATTACCTCTGTCACTTGGTTTAGCAGTTATGAGCTTTTCTGTAAATCTGTGTTCTATTTCTTCTGTTGCTGGTCGAACACGCCCCCTGGATGTTGTCCGCCCCCTAGACACACCCCCTGCACTGTGATTGGCTGGCTGACATTTCATTCAGCCTGTTGGTATACGCCCCTAGACAGGAACCGCCCCGGCCACGCCCCCTGCACTTTGATTGTCTGCCTGCACACTCTGTGTTTACTCCCCTCTGAGCTGTTAAAATCGAGAGTGCAACCCAGGGCTGCTGGCTCTATATACATCTCCCAGCTCTAGGGAGAAGGATCTTGGCAATTACGGGCTGTTTAAAGGGCTTTTGCCAAGAGGTTGATTCACCTCCTCACAGGTCCAGTCCTTAAGCTGCTACTTTGAAAAGAGGGCGTTCTGTTCCTCAGATCTAATGCAAGCCCCGCCTCCTTATGACATCATCATCTGTAGTGTATAACATAAGGATTCAACACAGTATTTGTACAAGCTGTATGTGTAGTGTAGTGCTTAGCTGATCCGCTCTGCAAGAGAGAGGTTAGGAGTTCAAGCCCCATCAGTAGTTTTTTTTTTATTTTCTTTTATAAATTGTACACATATGTAAAGATATGAAAATATATGTGTAGACATCTATAATTTTATTTATATACACACACAAAGCTCCCCTATATAGTGTCCCATCCTCGCAGCAGTCACACCAAGCACTTCCAACATATGTGATACAATGCATATACTCTGGGGGATGAGACATGATATAGGGGAGCTATGTATGTGTATATATATCATTATAGAGATTGACATATATATTTTAGGTCTCTCTACATATGTGTAGAATTTCCGGGGGGGGGGATACTCTGTGAGGGACTAGAACTCCAAACCACTTCATTGTAAGAGCAAAGCTCTACCGCTGCACTACCAGCCCAAGTTAGTTATAGGTTGAGCAGGGTCTTCTCTCAAAGCTGATTGCTTCTCCACCCATTGTTTTCACTCACATGTTACTGACAGCAAGCAGAGATCTTTACTTGAAGCTGACATTTGTCCTTGTAGTTAAGTAAAGATCTCTGACTGTTGTCAGTACAATTTGGGTGAACACCACCAGAACAGAAGTAAAAGCTGCTGGCTTTCAGTGTAATTTGTGTGTAAACGAAGAGATATAACAGGTGCTTGCTGGAACTTGTGGAGCCTGAAGGCTGCAGACATAAGCATGCAGGAGGCTACAGAGCTGTTATATCCAGACAACCTTCTGCATCCCCTGCTTCATACAAAATGATGATGTCACAGTTCTTCAGTGAGGGGAGACATGCCTCCTGGGAGGAGAGACACGCCTGCTGACAGGAGAGACACGCCCCTGGATTTCAAACTCAATCTGAGAGAATTAGCTGAAGAGCATGAACAGTTCAAACGATAAAACTCCTTTAAGGTGTGGAGACTGGCTAGGCCACTACATGACCACAAAGTGCTTCTTTTTGAGCCATTCCTTTGTTGCCTTGGCTGTATTTTTTGGGTCATTGTCTTGCTGGAATACCCAGCCATGACCAATTTTTTAATGTCCTGGCGGAGGGAAGGAAGTTGTCACTCAGGATTTTATGATACATGGCTCCATTCATTCTCCCATTGTTGCGGTTAAGTAGTCCTGCACCCTTAACAGAAAATCACTCCCAAAACATAATGTATCAACCTCCATGCTTGACAGTGGGAATGGTGTTCTTTGGGTCATAAGCAACATTTCTCTTCCTCCAAACACGGCGAGTTGAGTTAATGCCAAAGAGCTCAATTTTTGTCTTATCTGACCACAACACTTTTTCCCAAACACTTACAGAATTCTTCAGGTGTTAATAGGCAAACATTAGATGGGCCTGCACATGTGCCTTCTTGAGCAGGGGGACCTTGCAGGCATTGCAAGATTTGAAACCATTAAAACATAATGTGTTACCAATAGTTTTCTTGGTGGCTGTGGTCCCAACTGCCTTGAGATCATTAACAAGTTCCCCCTGTGTAATTTTAGGCTGATCTTACACAATCAGCAAGGGATCAAATAACTATTTCCTTCACTGTAGTTTATTTTAAATGTATTACTTTTTTATTTTAAAAGGAACTGGTCACATTTAAAATGCTATCAGATCTGCTGGCAGCAGGAATTAGAGCAAGAGGAGCTGAGCAGATTGATATATTGTTCAGTGATGAAATATTCAGTTGAACTTGTAATTTACTCTTGTAAATCCCTTCTTATTCTGAGTTAAGATGTCCAGTAGGCAGTGTTATCAGTGATTGAAAGTTATCTCTGTATGTACACTCACACAATAGAGGCTGTCAATCACTGATAGAACTGCCTACTAGACTCCTTAATCCAGAATAAGCAGGGATTTAAATAAAAAAGTGCAAGTTCCCCACAAAACAATATATCAATCTGCTCAACTCTCTTTCTGCTCTATAATGGTGCTAGCAAATTAGTCAGCATGATCAGTGTGATAGGTTCCCTTTAAGTACAAACAAAGCAGCTTATTGGAGGTATTGTTCTGTATGCATATTGTTCATCCATATAACTATTGCTATTGATTTGTGTTCTCTGTTAAGATCCTTGAGATTAGTGTTTTGGAGTTGAATTTTCTCAGTGCTACCACATTTGTTCCATTATTGCCTTAGACAAATTTCCAAGTAAAGACGAATGAATCTTAATAAATTCTATCTTTCATTATTCCCAATATAAATTGTTCTGATTTTGACTTGATTTTTCTGAGAAGGCAGAGGTGCTACTCTGAATGACACAAAGAATCACCAGAATATTGTAATTACTGAAAGTGAAATTTCCCTTAAACAATTCAGTATAAATAGCAATGAAAAGGAACAAGTGGTATACACAGTGTTTAGTCTATGAAAAAGACTGTCGGGTAACTTGTATATACAAATGAGTTTAATGATAGAAAGAAGATTTCTTCATGCTCTGGAAAATATTCCATGGCTGTATAACACTGTGTATTTTGAAAAGGTCTAAATTTAGTATTTTCCTCAACGACATTTAGTATTTTAGTTTGCCAAATAAGCATCTTACACGTGTGTTATTCTAAGTTATTTAATGCTGATATTATCACTGAGAAATAAACGGGCTAAAATGTAACTTTTAATATTTAATACTAAAATAAGACAACTCATCTCTTCTCCTAGTTCCAAATCATATAGCTGGCAGCAACAAAAGACAGCATATAGGCTGAAACAGTTAGCAAAAAGCCATGGAGTTATTTTAAACAACAATGCTCCTTAATATATCTTGTAGGTTTCTTACTCACGGCACCATATAGACTGTAGGGATCACTGTCCAAAAGACTGGTCCATAGTTCCAAATCCTACACTAATATAAAAAACATATATATAATGATGTAGTGACGAAGGGTAGAGTATGACCATTGCTATTAAGGCATGAAAAATGTTCTCTGGCCCTGCCTATACAGCAAGGATACCACCCCGAAAAGGGCAACACCACCCTAGATGTCTAACCTCTACACAAATATTAACTGATCGATACCCAAATCCTGACATGTTTCCCCGTTAACTAATGGTTCATCATAGGAAAAAAAAGAGTTGAATGCTGTATATAGACATCACCAAAGTCTAATGTGTAAAAAACTTGTGACCAATGTGCACTGCATAGCTCTATAATGTCACCGATGACTGTTTGGTCCAACTTAATACATGGAATTTAACTTGGACCATACAGCCTTTGGTGACATTATAGAGCTATGCAGTGCACGCTGTGGTGATAATTATTCACCACAAAATAGTTTATAACTAGCATCTACCATATGTCCACTATAGGTTGGCATCATTTTTTAAAATGTCCTTTTTTTAGGGACATTAGAGGCTTAGAAATTTAGTAGTAATTTCTCAAAATTTTCAAGAGAATTTGAAATAAAACATTTTTTTAGGGACCATTCCAGTTCTGACGTGGCTTTGAGGGGGCCTGTATGTTAGTTTAACCCCAAAAATGATGCCTTCTAAGAAAAAGCCCCCTTAAAGTAATTTACAACAGTGTTTAGGAAGTTTGTTAACCCTTTAGGTATTTCAAAAGAATTAAAGCAAAGTGGGAGGTGAAATTTAAAAATTTCACTATTTTTGCGATTTTCAATATTTATCCATTATTCACTGGAATTACGGTAAATGTGACTAGGAAAATTTGCAATATAATATCTTTTCCCCCAGGTTGCTGTTTTTAAAATATCCCATATGTGGCCCTAGTGCATTATTTGCTAAAACCATAACCCCCAGAATAGGAGGAGCACCTACTGGACTTTGGGGTCTCATTTTCAATGCAGGTTTGAGGACGCCCTAAGGTGCTAAAACTTAATAAACACCCCTAAAAAGACCCCATATTGGAAACGACACCCCTTAAGGTATATAAACAGGTGTGTAGTGAGTATATCGACCCCACAGGTGATTCACAAAAAAAAATTTTAGCATTAGGCTGTGAAAATTATTTTTTTTTTTCCAATAATCTGCAATTTTAGCTTAAAATGTTTCACATTTACAAGGAATCCTTTGGAAAAAAGAACCACAAAATTTTGTTAAGCAATTTTTCCAAGTTCGGCAATACCTTACATGTGGGGTGAAACTGCTGTTTGGGTGCATGGCAGGGCGTACAAGGGAGGGAGAGCTATTTGGCTTTTGGAACGCAGATTTTGGTGGGGCCATGTCGCATTTGCAAAGCCACCAAAGAACCAAAACAGGTGAAATCCTCCAGAAATCGACCAATTTTAGATTCAACACCCCTCATGGATCTCGTATAGGGGTGTATTGTGCATTTTGGGCACACAGGTGTTTCCATGGGTTTTTTTTTGCATTGGGCCATGAAAATGGGGGGGGGGGGGGGAGCGTTCCACCCAATGTTTTTTGGGCTTCAATTTTAACAGCGTTCGCCGTTGCAGTGTAAATTGATGTGATAATTTACAATGGGGGTCGGTTAAATTGAAATGGTATAAATTTTATAAGTTTTTTATGTTTTATTTTTTACCAATAAAAATAGGTCTATTAATTGGTTTTTATGTTGTCCTATTCTGACAGTAATAAATTTTTTATTTTGCTGTGTGCAGAGCTGTGTAGGGCCTTGTTTTTTTTTGGGGGTGAATTGATGCTTTTATTGGTACCATTATGGGGTGCATAAAACCATTGTTCACCTTTTTTTAAGGTTTTTGTGAGGTGTTTTGAACAAAATACAGCAATCCTGGTAGTGTTTTTTATTTAAAATTTTTTATAGGTCACTCTGGTTTTGATATGACAGGCTTTGCTTTACTAGCGATCTACGATTAAGAAATTTGGGGATTTTTTTATTTTTTATGCTTTTATACATAAAAACCACTTTTATCAAAAGGAAAACACAGTTTTGCATCGGCAAAGTCTGAGAGCCATAACTTTTTTAATTTTACTGTGTATGGAGCTATGTACAGGCTTGTTTTTTGCTGGATGAGTTGATCTTTTTATTGGTATCATTTTTGGGGGGCAACACTTTTTGGTTAGTTTTACATCCATTTTTTGGAAGTCAGGGTGAAGAAAATACTGCAATCCTAGTAGTGTTTTTTATTTTCAACAGCGCTCACTTGCATATCATAATAAGTTAGCTTATTCCGTGGTCGATACGATTATGGCGATACCCAATTTATTTTTTTTTTTTTTGTTGAAGCACTTTAAAAAAAGAAATATTTTTAGTGTGTAAAAGAATATTTATGCATCGCTATCTTCTGAGAGTCATAACTTTTTTATTTTTCCATATATACAGCTGTGTAAGGACTTTTTTTTTTTGCAGGATAAACTGACATTTTATTGGTACAACATTGGCGTTTATAGGAGTTTTTGATCACTTTTATTCCATTTTATGTGTGCGGGGGGTGAACAAAATCTTAATTCTGTGATTGTTTTTATTGTTTTTTTTTTACGGCGTTCACGTAGGGTAAATTAAAAGACAGATTTATAGGGCAGGTCGTTCTGCACGTGGCGATACAAATATGGGTACTTATTTATTTTGATCTTTTTTTTTTTTTTGGGCGATTGGGCGTTTTTAAAGGGGAAAAGGGCGGTGTACGTGTTTTATATTTTATTTTTCGTGTTCCTGTTTTACTTGTTTTTTACTTTTTTTACTTTTTCACATTTTTTTTTAACTTTTCCCCATAGGGGATTTGAAAGAGAGATCTTTAGATCTCTTATTCAATAGGAATCAATGCACAGGGTTGTTGGGGTGCACAGGGTTCCTATGGGTAACTGTCAGTCACGATGTCGGCACAGGGCAAAGGCCGGGCATCGTGACGTCACAGACAACCCGGAAGGCATTCTATACCCTCTGTGCTGTCTATCAGCACACAGCAGCTGCACGATCGTGCGCTGCTGTCGCCGACAGAGACGCAGGAGGAGCGATCTCCTCCTGCGCCTCTCTTAGTTATTGCGACCTGATGGTCGCGATAATTAAGGGGTTAACCGCCCCCCCCCCCCCCCCAGAGTGATCGCGGGTCGGGGCCGACGATGCGGGATGTCAGCTGTAATATACAGCTGACACCCCGCACCGATCGCGCAAACTCTGCTTTAGAGTTTGCACGATCCTCAGGACGTATGCATACGTCCAGGGACGTGAAGCCCTAAACAACCTGGACGTATGCATATGTCGAAGGTCGTGAAGGGGTTAAATATGCAGAGGGAGCTTGGTTTGGTCTTCATACAATGTTGTGTTTTAGTATGACACGCATATGACTGCCGGCGCTCTTAGAATCGCTTCACTATAAAATTCCCTGGGCACTTGAGGGCAAAACTGACCAAAAAACTGAAGAGGGAATGTAGCCTGATAAAGTCAGGCGACAGCTGGAAAAAAAAAAGCTAGGGCCGGGTGGCAACATATTAGGCCACAGGTTGGCACAGTGACAGAGTGTGGGGGGACGGCAGCGGGCAAAGCACAAATCAGAGAGTGGCCAATGACATTCGGGAGGGGCAAAAGCGGGAGTAGGCCACAAAAGGGAAAAATTGAAACACGTTAGGTCAGGCACAGCCACGGGCATCATGGGTCAGATAATGGAAAATGACAAGTTTAGGCACTGCAGCAGCCACAGCCAGCAGGGGGTCGACATGGGCAAAATGACATTCTGGAGGTGGCAAAAACAGGAGTGGGCCACAGGGGCTAATACACATGTGTAGTCACGGCAGCCCACAGCACAGCTAGGTCAGACAGGGGCCCAAAATGCAGAGGTGTAGGTCACGCACACCCACAGCAGCACATGGGGCAACTGACACAATGACTTCTGGAGGTGGAAAAAAAACAAGTGGGGCCACAGAGGGGCCAAACACGTTTTAGGTAAAGGCAGCAGCCACAGAAGAGCATGAGTCAACAGGGCACAATGACACATTTGTGTCGGTCATGGCAGCACAACAGCAGCACATGAGGTCAGAAAGTGGCACAATGACATTCTGGGGGTTTGGCAAAAACAGAGTAGGCCACAGAGTGGCAAAATTTGAACGGAGATTGTAGGTCAGGGCAGCAGCCACAGCAGCAGCAAAGAGGTCAGACAATGGCACAATGACATTCTGGAGGTGGTAAAAACAGGAGTAGGCAACAGAGTGGCACAATGACACAGTGTGTAGGTCACAGCAGCAGCCAAAACAGCAGCATGAGGTCAGACAGTGGCAAAATGACATTCCGGAGGTGGCAAAAATAGGAGTAGGCCACAGAGTGGCACAATGACAGAGAGTGGAGGTGACGGCAGCAGCATGAGGTCAGACAGTGGCACAATGACATTCTGGAGGTGGCAAAAACAGGAGTAGAAGACAGAGTGGCACAATGGCACACTGTGGGGGGCACGGAAGGAGCAACCGCAGCAGCATGAGGTCAGACAGTGGCACAATGACATTCTGGAGGTGGCAAAAACAGGAGTAGGCCACAGGGTGGCACAATGACACAGTGTGGATGTCACGGCACCAGCAACAGCAGCCACAGCAGCATGAGGTCAGAGAGTGGCACATTGACAGTGTGGAGGTGGGTGGCAATACCAGTCCCTGGTAAAGATAGTTGGTGGCAAATGGAGAAACTGTAAGCAGATGTGTGGCATCAGACGGGTGGCAGCATCAGAATAGTGGTTGAGGCAGGTAGTTTGAACCCAGACTCATTTCTCACAGTTTTGGTGAGGCGTCATGGCTGATGTACTCTGACGCCTAAGGCATCGGTGTGTGGAAATCCTGGCCGATCCACGCCTGATTATCTTGAAAAAGGTCAGTCGTTCCACTTTTTCCCATGGACAAGCGGTTTCCTTGGGAAACAAGGCCCCCGCCGCACTGAACACCCGCTCTGATGCCACACTACTGGCCGGGAGGACAGCTTCTCCATTGCAAACTCGGCAAGTTTGCGGCCACACATCCATGTTTGGCTGCCCAGGAGTCCACGGATCTTCTAACTGGGGTTTGGCAGAGTGCTTTCTAAGAAGGCCACCACCTGTTGGTTCGGGGACTGCTCCAGTCCTGCTCTGCTGCTGGCGACTGCCCTCCTCACATAGGCGGGGGTGAAGGAAGCTGCTCATCAGTGAATTTCCCAAAATTTAGGTTGCTGCTGATGGAGATGGTACTGCTCCTACCCCTCCCCCCTTCCCCCAGCAGCCGCGGCAGTAGTTCGTGAGCGCTGAGGAACCCCCCGGTCAGAACTGACAGAGGAGGGACGATGCCACACATAGGGCAGCGGCCAACTGCTACGGAGGATTTCCCTATAGTATTTGAGTTTGTCCTCCCTCTCAATAGCTGGGAAAAAGGCTCCCATTTTGGACCGTAGCGACGATCCAATAGGGGGAGAGCCAGAAGTCATCCCTCTGCCGGATGGTGACTATTCGGCTGTCACTACCGGGCAAATCAGCATGCTGCGGACCATCTGCACAAGTGCCCTCCGAGGGACTCCCTGCCTCCATCTCCACTGTATACTACCATGGTGCTTGCAGGTCATCTGCCTCGTCTTCCTCATCTCCATCTACCTCCTCCAGCTGCTCCTGCTCCTCCTCTCTTGTCACCTGGGTAGAAAATCCATTCATTTCACTCATGTGGCCGCAAGATGTAGTCGCCACGTCTCCAGTCCCCTGCCCAGACAGATTTTTCAGCATCTGTTCCAGGACATGAAGCAGTGGAATGACGTTATTCATCCCATAGTCCTGCCGACTGACAAATAACATCGCCTCTTCGAATTGCCTCAACAAACGGCAGGTGTCACGCATGAGCGTCCACTGGCTGACATCAAAGTTACACAGGGGAGTACTCCTGTCCGCCTGGATCATCAAAAAAATCGTTAATAGCCTTTCTCTGTTCATACAGTCATGTGCAGGCTGGAATTCCAACTGGTGGAAACATCGCATATCAGCGTGTGTTGGAGAGGCCGTTCTGCCGCTGCAACTCGAGGGGGGTTTTCCCTGGCTTTGTAGGAATGAATGAAGTGCTGCACAGTTTCCTGGCCATTTTCAGAATCTTCTGAAGATCGGTGGAAGACCTCAGGAACTATTTCACAACCAGATTGAACACGTGCTCCATGCAAGGTGCATGGACCATCCCTCCTCGGTGCAGCGCAGACACCATGTTCCTCCCATTGTCCGTCACCATGGTTCCGATTTGCAGTTGGCGCGGAGAAAGCCACACATTGATTTCTTGCTGCATGACGCAGAGCAGTTCCTCCCCTGTGTTACTCTCCGTTCGCCGAGGCAAGCCAGGTGTAAACTGTGTGAAAACCTACACATGGGTATGATGGAGCAGTACTTGTGGAGGCTGAGATGGTGATGGTGGTGGAGGAGGAGGGGGCGGACTTGGTGCAAAGGGGCAGCAGTTTGACAACGTTTAGGAGAAAGCGGCATCTCCTGTCCAAGTTGTTGGTGTGCCTGGGCAGGGAAACACATTCCACCTAGTGGGCCGTAAAGGGCAAAGTACTGGCCCTGACCGTAGTTACAGCTCCACGCGTCCGCGCTGCTTTTGCACCTTGGAACAAACCGATAAGCTCAAGGACTGGCCCCCCTTCTGTTCTACATATTTGTGAAGTGCTGGTTCTGCCTTTTTGGAAAAGAAATTAACGGCTTGGAAACTCTCCACCTTGGCTCGGCACAAGCCATTAGTTCTCTGAACGTGCAGAGTCCACCATTTGGAAAAGGGGGGGACTGCAGTACCAACAACTTGGACAGGAGCATGGTCAGCTTCTGCACCTTAGGATGGTTTGGACGCATACTGTTTGTCTCTTTGCAATCGCCTCGTTGAACGACTGGGTGGCGCCATGAGTAGTGAGGAGCAGGAGCATCTGGACCCGGAGATGATGGCAAAGAGAAACAGCTCCCTTCTGCAAAGGTGGTGGAGCCTTGACTGGCTGCAATGGCATGCGTGCCACTGAGCGCTGCTGCTGTGGTGGCAGGATGGACCACCACATCTGAGCCACGTTTTTCCCAGGCCACCGGATGGTGACGCTGCATGTGTTGACGCAGGGCCGTGGTGCAAACATTAGCTCTCTGGCCACGCTTCACTTTTTCTGCCCACAGATTCTACATATACCCATTTTGGCTCCTCCGGTGTCTAAAGGGAAAGAACTGCCACACTGCCGAGTAGCTATTTTACCGCCAACCGCTCCGCACTGAGTGACTACTACCGCCGCTTGCCTCGCTGAGCCCAGTGCCGCCACTTTCTTGGACCTGTGAAGCGGGTTTTTTAACCCCGTGGCCACTTTGGCTCCTGACCCTCACACTGCTGCTATTCTGCTGACTCACGGCCACACAACCCACTTGCTGGCTGCGCCGTTGCCTGACGCGCAAGCTGATACCCTCTTCTCCTGATGATGATGATGAAGTCCTTGCTTCACCTGGCTCCCAAGTGCAGTCGGCTACATCATCATCGATTTGTGTTTCATCGTCACTGCTGTCCTCATCACCGGTCTTGGTATGCAGAGGCTGACCCCTCACAACATGACCTCCCATGCCACTCTCCACATCTATACTTTGCCGCCTACTGCATGAAGCAGGGGATATTGGACCCATTTCTTCGCTGCTAAGTAGCTGCTGACTGCCCTCTTCAAATTGTTCATCCTCGCTGTATAGTGGCGCTGAGCCCAGACCACATAGTAGATCTCTGGCTGAGGGAACCTGATGGGACAGAGGCAGGTTGAGGACAGATGAGGGCCGCTTACCCGCTCCCGGGCCATGCCAACTAATGGTTGTGTCTGACGTTCCCACCGACTCTTGGCTGGGGTTGTCAGATGTCATCTAGGAGGAAGTGGATGACCTAGTCAACCAATCAAGAACCTTTGGGTTGCTGGTCAACACACGGCCGCTATATGACACCGGCATGACCCCTGCTGCGACGTCCCCTTACTGTGCTGCGACCTGGGCCTGCTCCAGGAAAGTTTGTGCCACTGCCATGTGAAGAGCCTGCCACCTCTCTGTCTGACAAACTGTTTGTTCTAAAATTTACAGACTCTGTTTAATGAAGATATCTGTATATGATGAATACACACCCTGTATTTGACTCCAAATGAACCCACTAACAAGCTTGGGTAACTCTTGGATATAAATTGCGTTCCACAAATGGGCAGGAAAAATTTACTTGTATGTGCCGTTTAAAAACACTGTGTATTTTACTGAATATAAAAGCACACACCGGCTTAATTAACCTTCGGATATGAATTATGCTACAGGCAAAATTTCTTCTTTGGCGGTGAAAAACAAAGTTTCTTTTACGGGATACAACTGCAGAAAAATACTTACTTAACCCTTGGATGTAAATTTCGCAAAAGAAATCTGCTGCCAACAATTACCAGCTTTGTAGCGTGTTAAAACGGTGTGTATTTTACGGAACACAACAACAGAAAAAACTCGTAATTAACCTTCGGATATGAATTATGCTACAGGAAAAATTTGTTCTTTGGCGGTTAAAAGCAACGTTTCTTTTACTGACCACAACAGCAGAACAACGCTTAATTAACCCCTGGATCTAAATTGCGCAAAAGAAATGAGCAACCAAAAATTAAGTGTTATTTGTATTGTAAAAACGCTGTTTAACTGAATACAATAGCCACAGGCTTACACTGTGTTTCAAATTATTATGCAAAAAGTGTTTAGGAGTGATAAGGTAAGAATTTTTTTGTTTGTCAGTTAAACTCATTGATGGTGATGTGTGTCAGGGCTCTTTATATCACTGAAAGCATTTGCAGACACCTGTGCTAATTAGTTTGGCAGGTGTTTCCAATTAAAGGCAAGACTACTTAAGAAGGCTGTCCCACATTATTAAGCAGCCTACATTTTCAGCCAAAATGGGAAAGAAAAAGGATGTGTCGGCTGCTGAGAAGCAACAAATTGTGAAGTGTTTAGGTCAAGGCATGACTACAATCAACATTGCCAACACACTTCATCGTGATCATCGTACAATCAAGAAGTATGTAGCTGATTCACAGCATACACGTGTGCGTGCTGATAAGGGAAAATTGAGGACTCTTTCCAACAGGCAATTATGTCATGTTAAAAGAGCAGCTGCAAAAATGCCTTCTCATAGCCGCAGACAAGTTTTTGAAGCTGCTGGTGCCTCCGTCCCCCGAACAACAAGATGCAGGGTCCTTCAGAGGTTTGCAGCTGTGCGTAAGCCATCCTGTCGACCTCCTCTATCCACTGCATACAAGCAGAAACGGCTCCAGTAGGCCAAACAATACATGAAGACTGACTTCATGTATTGTTCACCGTTTTTTGTTCACCGATGAGTGCCGTGCAACGCTCGATGGTCTAGATGGATGGAATGGAGGATGGCTGGTTGATGGATATCCCATGCAAACACGGCTATGGCGCCAACAAGGATGAGGTGGAGTAATGTTTTGGGTTGGAATCATGGGGAGAGAGATTGTCAGCCCCTTTAGGATCCCTGAAGGTGTAAAGATGAACTCCATAATGTATGTGGAGTTTCTCAAACAGCACTTCCTGCCATGGTTCAAGAAGAAGAACCGTGCATTCCGCAGCAAGATAATTTTCATGCATGATAATGCACCGTCTCATGCTGCAAATAACACATCTGCATCTCTGGCTGCTATGGGCAAAAAAGGGGACAAACTTATGGTGTGGCCCCCATGCTCCCCTGACCTCAACCCCATTGAGAACCTCTGGAGCATCATCAAAAGGAGTGTCTATAATGGCGGGAGGCAGTTCACATCTAAGCAACAGCTCTGGGAGGGTATTCTGTCCTCAAGCAAAACAATTAAAGGAGAAACCATCCAAAACCTGACAAATTCAATGGATGAGAGAGTTCAGAAGCTCATTTCGAACAAGGGGTCCTATGTGCACATGTAACCTCACCTCAAATAAAGTTTTGACTTGAAAACTGTTTGATTTCAGTTTGTAATAACCTGCTAATGCTTATAATTTCACAAATGACCATTTTTTGGTTCGTTATAAAAATGAAAAGGTTGAAAACTCTGCTGTGCATAATAATTTAGAACATGCATTTTGAGTGCATTTTGAGGTTTTTTTGTATAAATTATACTGTTATCATAGGCAGTTTGTTACAAAACCTTTCAGTTATACTCTAATAGTTGATGACTGGAAAATTACAATGACTGCACTTCATATCGGTAATTTTGGAAAATAAGAGAAAATATTATTTGCATAATAATTTGGACCACAGTGTAGATAACCCTTGGATAATCAATGTGCTCAAGAACTGAGCAGATAGCAATAAAATGTATATGCAGCTGAATTGGACGCACACTGGACTTCAATTCCAATACCCCACAAAATCAGAATTAGAACGTTAGAGAAGCAGTCTCTGAGACAAGCTGTGAAAACCCCCACCACCCAAATCGCTGTATTAAAGTTAGTTCTTTAGTATGAGATACTATGAGCAGCAGCGGCAGCAGCTTCCCTACACAGCACAGTGAGAGCAGTGTGAGCTGCTAGCGTCGCGCTCGGATTTATATAGTGCGGTGACGTCACAGAATCCCGCCGGTCTCTGATTGGCTTCATCTCTGCACATGTCAAGTAGGCTACGCCTTACTTCCTCCCAGACTTCTTTGCCCCATGTAACGCCATGTGCTTTCAGCCATTTTATCAATTAAAAACATACTTCGTTCCCGCGAATCACCCCAAACTTCGACTTCATTCAGAATCGAAGTTTTCCTGAAATTCTAAACGAATTCCACTTCGTTAGAATCAATACACCCATCTCTAACTGTAATCTTGGTTAATTAGCTACTTAGATGTCATGGTGTGTGTAACCGTGGTATGTAAGTTGTTAAGAAGCACTGTGGCACCCCGTTAACCCATCCGGTCGCCTCCTCACAATACAATTGTGATGTGTTTTTTTGTTGCAATGACACCCAAAAGCTTTAGGAAAACCCCCAGGTTTGCTGTCACTGAGCTCTTATTATACTCTTCCAGAGGCAGGGTGTAATATGAGATCACTAAAATGACTACAGTACATTGTATAATATAGTACAAGCAATTGTATGTTTAAGTCCTCTATTAGGATTAAAAAATAATAATGTATTATTAAAAATATAATTAAATTAAAAAATCCCCATTTGTCATATAAAAATAACCCCCCAAAAAATAACTAAATGATTGATATGTTCTTAAAGCTGATATCCCACAGAGTGAAAAAAAATTGCCAGAAATGTTTTTTTTTGTCATCTTTCCTACTAGACAAAATGGAAAAAAAAGTGAGCTAAAAGGTGCATACATCCCAAATCAGTACCAATAAAAGCCATAAACTGTATGCAAAAATAGTTAATGGCCTTGGAAAATGTTGCTACAAAATTTTAAATGATTTTTTAAACAGTCAAACAAAAGGTAAAAATACAGTAAACACTGTATCTCTGGAACTATATTGCCCTGCAGAATAAAAATAACTTATCGGTTATACCACACGGTTAACTCCGTGAAGATGAAACTCCTAAACAATGTAACTATGTTTTGTCTTTTTTAAAATAAATTCCACATCAGAATGAAATATATTTGGCCTCCCAAAGCATTATATGGTGTGTTAAATGGTACTATTTAAATCACAACTTGTTCAGCAAAAAACAATTTCTCATATGCTTATATCGATAGAATATAGAAAGATAGAAAAAGGAAAAAGGAGTTACTTGAGGAGGTATTAATTTCTATAGTCATTTATAACATGCAGTAATAGCATCATTTTTTACAAATAGTTGTCAGTTACAACATACTGAAAATAACTTCATCAAGTATTATACTGTCTAACAGACTTTCAAATAATTTTACAGAAAAATGCAATAATTTATATTAAAAAAATTTTTTTGTATTTGTGATTTCTGGTTTTTGGATGTGTATTATTATTGTGCCAGTCTTTTAGTCATGATTTTTTAGTGATGACCTCACTTCATGAACCTAGTGACACTTCCTCTGCTATTAGAAAGCTCACAGATGTCATTATGATCTCATACATTGAAACAAGACTTTTTCTGTAGAAAGGACAGCTGTGTTCACTTAGTTTTCGGACTCCTGTTAAGTCTTTTTTTCTTTCCCTTTTCAACAAAGGAAAAGGTTAGGTGCAAGTTTAACCATGTAACCATACTTATGGATAAATACTGTAACAGTAAATCTAGAAAAACTAACCTATTTGTAATATATGTTTTTGATATTTTCTCAAATGTCTTCCTTCTACAATCTAGCATAGGGCCTAATTCTATGAGAAATAGTTAAATTTATTACAACTGTTCTTTTCTGTAGCAGGCACATAGCAAGATGGAGCTGGGAAGCTGCTGTGGCATTTGCCATTGTAAGTGGGTAGTTTTAGAGGCACCAATCAAAAGCAGGAAACAGTCTGCAAAACTGGTCAGAATTTTTTTATTACATTTTTTCCACTGGAGTACAAAATATTTTGGTTTTTATTTTAAATAGTTTATTATTTGGAAGGACTACATTTCTAAGGTACATAAAATTTACTGACTGTATAATGAGCTTTAATAATTCAACGTAGTAGTGGGTTATTTGAATCAACACTTGGATCAACACTTTAGCAAAATAAGCTGCATTGGATGGACGTCTATCTTTTTCCAGACTTACAAACAATGTAAAATCTTAATTTTGTTTAATTTTAAATTTGCCAACTGCCCATTGACTGCAAACGTTCGGGCAGGAAGTAGTAAAACAGAAAACATGGCGGTGATAGAAGCCTTCACAAGGCCTTCAGCTACCATGTTAACCAACCGGGAGCCCACGATTTCGCCACAGGCACCCCAATCAAACTGAGGAACGGTGCACCGTTTCTCATTGATTTAGATGCCACAGCCATCTTTGCTGTGGCGTCTAAGGGATTAAACAGCACAGGATGGCACTGGCAGCATCCTGCGCTGTAACCACCAAGTGTTAGCTGAAATTAGCAGCTAACACCCAGCGCTGTGATCCCGCTATAAAGCTCCTTACTGGCATTAGGACGTACTCAAATGTCATGTGTCGGCAAGGGGTTAAATATACAGAAAAACTTAATCAGGAATTGTGTGCAAAATGTTTTAAATATAAGGGCAAAAACTATATAAGGTCAACCTAATGGTACATTTAAAATGAGAGTGAGAATTTTTTCATTTTCTCTGCCATGTGAGGAATTATGCTTAATACTTTTCTATTAACTGTACACGCTCTTTAATGAAATTGTATTAAAATCAGTAGACTAACATTGGTAGAAGTGATAAAACCATCATTTTTATATGCCGCATACTGACCGTAGAAGTGGTCTAGTGGTCAAGTAACCTAATGGGAATTACTGTTAAATTTAAAAAAAGGTTTAAAGTTTAAAAATGAATACATTTCCCTATTGTCATTTTAGAAATAAAAAAATAAAAAAATTAAACAATTGGTATTGCCGCATCCATAAAAGTTCAATCCATTAATATTTAACCTAATTTATTCTGTACACTGAACACCATAGAAAAATAAATATTCTAAATGCCAAAATTGTGGGGTTTTTGGAAATTCCATGTCCCCTAAAAATTGGAACAAAAAGTACAATTCATCCCGCAAAAAATGTGCCCTTATTCAGGTCCAGAACAAAAACTTAATAGCCACAGAAAATGGCACTGCAGTGCAAACTACAAAATTTTTGGATTTTTTTTACAGTACTAAAACATAGCAAAAACCCTATA
Source organism: Phyllomedusa bahiana (assembly GCA_025379985.1). Taxonomy (NCBI): domain Eukaryota; kingdom Metazoa; phylum Chordata; class Amphibia; order Anura; family Hylidae; genus Phyllomedusa; species Phyllomedusa bahiana. Next base: position 6,397 of record JAODAL010015743.1, on the reverse strand, counting down.
TGTTTGGTATTGCTAAAATAGTATAAACCTGCAGAATATAGATCACATATCATTAATACCAAAGAGTGAACATTAAAAAAAAAACCCCCCAAAACATGGCAAAGAATTAGTATAATGGGTTTGCATATAATTTTTTTTTTATATAGTAAGGAAAATATTTTTTAACATGTATCAAATAAAAATGCGTTTTATTCTAGATGCTAAACTGGTGTTGTGTTCTAATGTAATGGTATTTTATTCAAAAAAAAAAAAAAAAAAGTATTAATTTATTATTATTATATTTTTTATTTTAGAGCGCCTTTTAATTCCAGGGCGCGTAATTTAAGGGGAATTAAAATACTAAAAAATATTAAAAAAAAACCTTTGGGAAAAAATGGTTTTTTAAATGAAAAGAGAGGAAAGGGCCCCTGCCCGGAGGGTTAAAATTTAAAAGGAAGAAGGGGAAACAGAAATGGGGGGCAACATGCTTGCGGGGGGGTGTAGTGGGGGGGGTTAATGTGGGTTTAGGCTATCCTGAAGAGGGGGTTTTCGGGTTGTTTTGAAACGGGTGAAATTGGGGGATCTGATTTTTTGGGTTAATGATTCCCAGAGTGTGGGTGAAGACGGAAGAAGTCTGGAGACGGTTATGTGAGGAGGAGAGAGGGGGGAGAAGGAGAAGGTCCTGTGGGGACGGAGATTGCGTGAGGGAGGATCTGGAAATTGGGGGCAGAGATGTATGGGGGGGAGAGGTTTGGAGAGCCTTTAGGTCGGGGTTTTAAAATTGAACGAATTCGTTGGAAATGGGCACCCATGAAGGGATTGGCAGGGGAAAAGGAGGGAGTAGCGGGAGGAGGTGAATCAGACGGGCAGCAGAGTTGGGATGGATTGGAGGGGAGCGAGGGTACTAATGGGAACCCCAAGAAGGATGTTGCAGTAGTCAAGGGGGGAGTGACGGGGGCGTTAGAAGCGTTTTTAGTAGTGAAAAGATTGGGGAAATTGGGCGGATGGTAAAATTTTTTTCGGGTGGAGGGGGGCGGGCAGAGGTGAGGGCTTGGATGTGGGGTTTTTAAAGGGATAAAGAGGAGTAAAAGGGTTTTTATCCCAAGGCAGCGGTTTTGTGGAGCTGGGAGGGGGTGGGGCCCATTAACAGTGATAGAAGATCGGTGGGGGGGTAAGAGGGACGGGGGGAAAGATGATGAATTCTGTTTTATCTACATTTAGTTTTAAAGCGAGGGAGGAGAAGAAGGGAAATGGAGTAGGCATTTTGGGATGGGGGGAGAGAAGGGAGTTAATGTCAGGACCGGAGTTATAAAGCTGGGTGTCTCCGCGTACAGGGGGGTAGTAAACCATGCGGGTAGACTGACCCAGACAAGGTGTGATAGAGAAGAGGGGGGGGGCCCCCGGACAGACCCGGGGGACCCAACAAGAGGGGTGGGAGGAGGGGGTGGTGCAGGAGTGGAGACACTGAATGTCCTTTTCAAAAGGGGGTTGAAGGACCCAGGGAGGGCCGGGGGCCGTGAGCCGAGGAGGGGGGAATTTGTGCAGGAGGGAGTGGTCGACAGTGTAAAAGGGGAAGGACGGGTCTAGGAGGAGAAGGACAATTTTGGGGCGTGAGGCTTTAGAGTTACTAGGTCTTGGTGACCTTGGTTAGGGCAGTTTCAGTGGAGTTTTGGGGTGGGAAGCCGATTGGAGGGGTCAAGGAGAGAGTTGGAGGAGAGGTGGGGGACACTAAAGAAGACGGCGCTCGAGGAGTTTGGATGCAAAAGGAACAGCAGATGGGGCGATTTGGGACAGTGAGGGGGGTCGAGAGATGGTTTCTTAAGGAAGGTGGATGGTCGCGTTTTTAAGGAGGAAGGGGAAGATGCCAGAGGTTAATGTAATTGAAAAGATGGGTAGGGGTGGGAAAATAACAGTGCTGAGGTCTGGGTGGGTAGGATGGCATGGGTCAAGGTTACAGGTAGTGAGGTTGGATTTGGACACTAGAGAGGAGAGGTTTTCATGAAACAGTGGGGGAAAACGGTTTTGGAAAAAGTTCACTGGGGACTGTGTCAGGGGGGGGTGGGTGATGGGATGGTAGGGGTATGAGGTGGGTAGTGGGGATGAGGGGGAAACTTTCTTGATGAGGTTTACTTTTTTAAGAAAAAGTTGCAAATGTCCGCTGATAGGAGGATGGGGGAGGGGTGTGGGGGGGTGAAGGAGAGGTTTTAAAGGGGTTGAAAAAAATGTCTGGGGTGTGAGACAAGGAGGCTTGAGAGTGGGGGAAGTAATCCTGTTTTGGCCCGGGGGATGCAACTTTTAAAGCGGTAGCAATTTTTTGTATGAGGGGAAGTCGTCGGGGTTTGGAGCGATTTTTTCCAGCGGCGTTCAGGTAATATAGTATTATTCAGAAAAGTCACATATTTTCTCAACCATAATAATCGAGAAGACGTTTCATTCTTGGAATCTGACAAAAAAAAATGATGCCAGCTTAATCAGCTGATATATTAATCTTTTCCTCAAATGCATTTTTTGTATGAGTTTTCAAGTATGTATATTTTCATTTAGAGTTATTTAGTAAATGTGTATAATCTGTTATTTTTTCTAAATTTTTTTCCTCCAGTTCAAGTGCTGACTGCCTGAAGTCAAGCAATAAAGCAATTCCAAGGACAATGTATCTTGGTAAATACAGAAAACGCCCGACTTTTTACATTTTTTTACTTCTCAGGTTACACAAATTCCTTTTCCCGACTAAGTCCGACTTTACCTCCCCGTAACCATAAAACGGCGCTATTTTAAAAATTCAGAGACAAAAAAGAGGTATTTTGAAAAAATTTCCCCCTCATTACTGACTGACAGGATACTAAGATAAAAATACATTCTCCTGGTGACTAAATGAACTCATTTATTGTTAGAACAAAGTTGAAAGCTCTCCTAAGGTTGATTTTAGTTCAGACCTAAAAATGCAGATTTAGGCAACCCTTTCACAGATGGGATTCAGCCAAAACTTCTTATCTGTGGAATTCCACTTAAGAGAACTTGAAAGATTGAGCTCATATAAAGGATAACCCTAGAAAAATTAAAGGAAACCCGACTCCTTTGATAGTGTGTGCTATATTTACTGTTAGCTTTTAAACGACAACCCCCTTTTGTATAAGAATAAAGAAACTTAAAAATAGAGCACGGTTAAATTACACCCAAAAACCCGTCTAAAATGTAAAGAAAACAAAAAGGCAATGATTTGGGAATCTCTTATAGTCAGAATTTATTTACTGGCAGCCTTAGAAAGCGTGGGACCAAAAGGGCCTGGTAAGCTTGTCTGTGCCGCCTCCCGTGTCCGTTTTAACAAATAAAAAGATTTACACAGAAAAAGGGTGAGTGCCGAGAACATTCTGTAATTAGGGGTGTAATTTATTTAAAATGATCATAAAAAAAACTTCGAAGTTAAATGTTAGACATTTCTCCATTTCATTTGAAAAAATTACTCATTTAGAAATGTATGGCAGCTACACATCTCAAAACATTCAGACAGGGACAGGGTCATGTCTACTATTGTGTAGCATCCCCTCTCGTTTTTACAACAGTCTATAAACATCTAGGGAGTGAGGAGACCAATTGCTTGAGTTTTGGAAGATAAATGCTAGCCCATTCTTTTCTGCTGTAAGATTTCAGCAGTTTAACAGTCCCGGGTCTTTTATGTCACATGTTTTGTTTTATAATGGTGAAAGTCTAAACTACAGACAGACCAGTTCAGCACCTGGAAATTTCTTCTCAGTTTTTCATACTGTTGTGATGGATGCAGTACGTGGTTTAGCTTTCACTGGCTGAAATATGCAAAGCTTTCCCTGCAAGGATGGAAGCAAATGTTGTTTTAAAAACTGTTTTATTGTTTAGAATTGATGGTGTTTTTCAAGATGTGTAAGCTGCCTATGCCATAGGGCAGGATCGGACTGGCCCAGTGGGAAGCCAATGAAACCCTCGGTGGGCCCTTGAGCTGTTGAAAAAAAAAAAATCTGCTGATTCTCGTAGCAGCTGTCCAGATATCATAACATCTTGTCACTTGAGATCCTTGTTTGGCTTCGGGGGTAGAGGGGCACCTTCTTCCTCCCTGGGCCCCGCCTTCTAATCTTATTTGCAGTCTGGTGGTGCCAGCAGCCTTCAGCATCTTGCTGCAGGTGATATCATTTGTCCTCTGCTCCTGCTGTCCGGCCTGCCCCCATCCTTGGAGAGAGCACAGCAGCCAGATTAAGATGCCTGGTCATTTGTCTACCAGTCGCCTCCCACTTCTTGTGTGTAGAGCTGGTCCTGGCTCCAGGCTGTGACTGCTGCTCTTTGTGGGCCCAACTGGAGGGAGAATGATATAGGGTGTACTCTGTGTGCTAATCTGCCCCCCCCCCCCCCCACGTTCTGACAGTCGGTGGTCCATGTAGCCCTGTTACTCCTTGTGGAGGATATCTACAATGCTGCTTTCAAAGCAGTTTTTCAATCTCCATTCAACACCCATGTTACATTGAACCATGAAGATGCATTGCAAGCTCTTGTGTGGCTTACTGTGCATGAGGTACATATACAGATGACTGTCCTGTACACACAGATGACTGTCCTGTATAACCAGGCAAATCAAACTTCAAACCTCTTCTGTACATGACAAGGTGCAGTCCACCACTATTGCTGAGCTCTTCGTTGTCAGAGGGGCAGAAGCTAAAAAGAGAGTTCATAGTGAAAAAAATAAAAAGGAATGTGAGGGGTGACCAGCTAAATTATGTTAGAAGAACTTATAAATGGTCAGGTCACAGCTGCAGAAAATCTTGGATTAGCTTTTACTTTTTATAATGATTAGCAGATTTGTCACCCTGTAGTTCCGATGCAAAATATGTTCATATTTAAAATGATGGTTGTTTAGTTACTGTCCCTCATTTATAGAATGGTGTGTTCACACTTGGTTTTTGGCTCCTTTGATATATTGTGCAGGAGCCATAGAGAATAATAGAGCAAACATTTGCTGTATATCTGTTATGTAAACACTAGATACTGTGAACAGAGCAAAATACAAGGTGTGAACCCATTCACATTGCTTCTTGTGGGTTCATGAGTCAAGACAGAGCTCTCCATATTTAACTTAAAGGGGTTTTCTTGCTACAATGATCATATCTGTAATGATGGGAACAGTAAAAACAAGCACTTTTACAATTGGTTTGTATTAACTAAATCACTTAGTATAGCAGATATAAGCTAATTTGTGCGTCTATAGCTATTTCTGCAGCAAGTGGTCGAGCCATTCCCCCTTTTCTGTGATTGGCTGCCTGATATTTCATTCAGCCCTATTAGGAAACTCCCCCTGGGAAGGAAATTCCCCCTGTGCTATGATTGGCTGCCTGCACCCTGTGCTTACTCCCCTATGAGCTGTGTAAATTGAAAGTGAAACTAGGTGCCTCGGCTTCACTATACTCCTGTCTCAGCTCTATGTAAAGTATTTGGGCAAGTGCTGAGTCTGTAACTGCTAGAGTCACTCTCTCCCCCCATATAACACAGCCTTAAACAGTCTGTTCCCTTCTACCTCCTGCCTGATAACAGAGGGCGGGGTGGGGGAGAGGGCAGAGTGCTTTTCTCACATATGTTTCATCAGTTCAGGCTGTATGTATAACTGCTAGAGATGGGCGAATTTCCCGAAATTCGTTTCGTTCACTTCGCCGAATTTCTCGGCAAAAAATAACTTCGTTCCGAATTACTTCGGCACGAATCACGTTAAAAAACAGCTATTTCCAGGCTTCACAGAGCCTGCAGGGTGCTGTAGAACGTTGTGCCATGCTTAAATATTCAGAGGGAGCTTGGTTTGTTCTTCATACAATGTTGTGTTTTAGTATGACACGCACATGACTGCCGCCGCTCTTAGAATCGCTTCACTATAAAAAACCCTGGGCACTTAAGAGGGCAAAAACTGACCAAAAACTGAAGCGGGAATGTTGCCTGATAAAGTCATGCCAGAGAAAAACTGGAAAAAAACAAGCTGAGAGCTCAGGTGGCAAACATTAGTGACAGGTGTGGAGGTGACGGCACTAGCCACAGCAGCATGAGGTCAGACAGTGGAAAATGACATTTTGGAGGTGGCAAAAACAGGAATAAGTCACAGAGTGGGGACAATGACACAGTTTTGGAGGTCACCGGCAGCAGCAGCATGAGGTCAGACAGTGGCACAATGACGAGTGTGTAGGTCACGGCATCAGCCACAGCAGGCATGAGGTTCAGACAGTGGCACAATGACACAGTGTGTAGGTCACAGCAACAGCCACAACAGCAGCATGAGGTCAGACAGTGGCACAATGACACAGTGTGTAGATCACGGCAGCAGCCTTTGCAGCAGCATGAGGTCAGACAGTGGCACAATGACACAGTGTCTAGGTCACGCAGCGCAGCATGGGCAGGCGGGGACAATGACATTCTG
>JAODAL010015742.1:0-82810 GCA_025379985.1 Phyllomedusa bahiana | reverse complement strand
TATTTTTATTTTTTTTATTTAAATATTGTGTCATTTTTATATAACATTTTATTCTTGCTAATTTCTCCTGTAACTGAAGCTGATCTAGGTCTGATAAAACCCAGCAGCTCATGATATGTTATCATTATTTCAGGACTTCTTTTCCTGTGGTTGAAGAAAAAAACAAAAATAACAGCAAGATGTGAATGTAGCCTTACTAATTCTACTGCTATTATAATATTATTGGGTTACTCAAAGGACTACTAATTATAACAACAAAAACAGGGATACCTCTACTACCAATTGATATCATAATAGGAATTAAAGGGGTCTTCCTATGTTAGACATTTATGGCATATCAATATGGTATAGCATAAATGTCTAATAGATGTTGGTTCCACCTCTTGAGAATCGGGCCCCAAGAGTTTCTATGCAGATTGGAGAGGTGTTTATTTCAATAGGAGTTCTTTGTTAAACTTTGTGGCCACCTCTCTGTTCTGGGCTAGACTCTTGGGGCCACATGTATGAAACGCTTTTAGACCAAAACTGTTTCATACATGTGGCCCTTGGAGTTTGTTCTCGAGAACTGGAGAACCACTTTAAAGGGGTTTTCCAATCTCAGACATTTCTGGCATAGCTATAGGATATGCTTATAATGTCTGATAGGTGTGGGTCCCACTTCTGGGACCAGCATCTATCCAGAGCAGTGGTCTGCAAAGTGCGGCTCTCCATCTGTTGGGAAATGACAATTGAGATTGGAAAACCCCTTTAAAGCAGTTCCCCAGTTTAGAAAACCTAATGTGATATACCCTATGAAGGAATACTAAGCTAAGACAGGAGGGTCCCATATCTGAGAACCTCAACTCTTGGTCAGTGTCAAGATCAGTTACAAACGGTCTATCGCTGTAGATGACCTGTCCTGTCATTCATCGCAAAGACAACCCATTGATTTGAATGGGTATTGTGCAAGGCTATGTTCAAACGGCGTATTTGCGGGTTGTACTTCAGGGCGTAGTTGCGCTGCAATATGCCTGAAGTACGGCCCGCAAATACGGTAAAAGCATAGCTCTCATTGAGTGCTATGATTTTACAGTGTATTCCCCGACACATACTGAGCGCCATGTAAACATGCCCTAAGGTTATGTCTCCTCAGCAAACTTAAAATACCATCAGAAATCACATGGTATTTTAACTTCAGCGCACTGCACCACCATGTTTTTTTTGTGCGTTTTTTGTGAAAAAAAAATGCTGTCGGATTTCAGATTCCTAGTGGCCCAATATATGGGCAGCATGGGAATCTGACGACAATCTGGGGAGAAAAATTGTGCTCCCCAGGAGAAATAATTTATTCCCTGTGAGAAAAATTATCCTCCTAAAGAGAAAAATGTATTCCACATGGAGAAAAATGTATTCCCCAGGAGAAATAATTTATTCATCTGGAGAAAAATTATCCTCCCATGGTGAAAAATTTATTCCCTGGGAGAAAAATTATCCTTCCCGGGAGAAATAATTTATTCCTAATTTCCCAAAAATTTTTCCCTGAGGAAATATTTATTCCCAAGGTGAAATAATTTAATTCTAAGGAGAAAAATTATTCTCCATGGGAGAAAAATTTATTTCCCGTGAGAAAAATGTATTCCTCTGGAGAAAAATTATTTCCCCAGGAGAAATATTTATTCCCTGTGAGAAAAATTATCCTTTCTGGGGGAAATAATTTATTCCCTGGGAGAAAAATTATCCTCCATGGGGGAAAATTTTTCCCAGGGAAAATATTTATTCCCCCGGAGAAATAATTTATTCATTGGAGAGAAAAATGTATTCCCCTGGAGAAATTGTTTTTCCCTCATGAGAAATAATTTATCCTTCCGGGAGAAAAATGTATTCCCCAGGAAAAAAAATTATTTCCCCAGGAGAAAAATTATCCTCCCTGGGGGGGGGAAATTTTTTACCCAGAGGAAATATTTATTCCCTGGGAGAAAAATTTATTCCTCTGGAGAAAAAATTTTTCCCCAAGAGAAATAATTTATTCCCCTGGAGAAAAATTTATTCCCACTGGAGAAAATTTTTTCCGCAGAAGAAATAATTTATTTCCCTTGAGAAAAATTATCCTCTCTGGGAGAAATAATTTATTCCCCGGAGAAATAATTCATTCCCTAGGAGGAATAATTTATTCCTTTTGAGAAAAATGATCCTCCCAGGGAGAAAAATTAATTACCCGGGAGAAATCATTTATTTCCCGGGAAAAATTATCCTCCCTGGGGGAAAACTTATCCTCCCGTGAAATAAATTATTTCTCCTGGGGAGGATTATTGTTTTTCCGGGGAATAAATTCTTTCACTCGGGGAGGATAACTTTTCTCAAAAAGCAAGCGGAATCAGTGGTAAATTTGTGCTATGTAGACTACAGCGAGGATTTTTTATTGAAGTCTACACAGCGCTGGGTACAGTTGGATTTTCGGTAGATTCAATATACTGAATCTGATGAGAATTTAGTGCTGTGTACAGGGCCGGGACAAGGCATTTTGGTGCCCTAGGCGAGTACAGCCAATGGCGCCCCCCCCCTCGCTCTCAAAAAAATAACCCCCCCCACACACACACACTTATTCCTCTCACCCCTGCGCCAGGTCCGTCACAAAATTTCTGCGTACCCCACATAGCCCCCGTCCTTTCCCCTAGCAGTCACTGAAATGAAAATCCCCTGAAAAATTTGCATTTTCAAATCGCCCCCTCCGTAGACAGTTAATACCCTAAAAACGTATAAAAAATCCACCGAACATGGGCAAATCTCCAGAGAATGATTGTTACTAAAAACTCCTACAAACCAAGCCCTAAACTATTATACTTAAGGCCCCAAAAAACCCTGCCAACCCTGACCGAACGCGCCCCACGTGACTATCAGCTGTACAAGGCTCTGGAAGACATATCCCACCGCCAAACGTGACCAGATGGGGTAGTCTAGTTGTTGTAACGCTTGCAGACATATAAGTGATTACACTGCAGTTACATTTTGACTCCCCCGGAGACTCTTTTCTGATACGTCGTTCACCTTCCCTTTCTTCTCCATCCGGTTCACACCTTCATGAAAATTGCTCCCGGCCAATACTCGCCCCCGGGGATTTGGACACAAATATCTTAGTTTCTCACATTTCCAAAAACCCCTTTTTATAGGTAAGCATCCCCCTTTGTCAACAGGTATTAAAATATGCCCTCTCAGTAGGCAGGGTTTTTGATATTGTCCCCTTGAAGTGGTATACAGTATAAAAAAATAGGGGGGACTCAGGAAAAATAGGAATAGCTAGGGGGTCAGGCAAATATAGCTAGGGGGTTTTTGGCAGGGTATGGGGCCAAGGCAGGGTATAGGCCACACAAAAAAAAGGGGGCCCAGGGGGCGTATGGGGGGGCCCCAGGCAGCCCCTACAGGGGCTAGGCAGCGTTTTGGGACCTCAGGCAGGCGTATGGGACCTAGGGAGGTATGGGGGCCAACGGGAGGTTTTTTTTTTTTTTTTTTTTTTTTTAGGGGCCCGGGAGGCGTACTGGGGGGTACAGGAGGATAGGGGGGACAGGCAGCATATCGGGGCCCTGCAGCGAAGGGGGTCAGGCAGGCGTATGGGACCACAGAAGGCGTTTTTGGGGGCTCAGGCAACTTATGGGGCACCCGGCAGGCAATAGGGGCAGCAGGGGGGCATATAGGGGCAGCAGGGAGGCATTTAGGGGGCCGAGCAGGTATTATGGGGGCCCCGGCAGGATTTTAGGGGGCCCCAGGCGGGTATAGGGGGCCACAGGGAGGGTATGGGGGCCACAGGAGAATATAGGGGGCCCCAGGCAGGCATTTGGGGGCCGGCAGGGATTTTGGGGGCCGCGGGGAGGATTATAGGGGGCCGAGGAGGCATTATAGGGGCCGCATGCAGGCATTTGGGGGGCCCCGGGGAGGGTATGGGGGCCGGGCGCATAGAGGGCCGCAGGCAGGATATGGGGGGCCCCAGGGAGGATAAGGGGCCACAGGGGATATAGGGGGGGGCAGGAGGAATGGGGGCCGCAGGCGGGATTATAGGGGGGCCCGGCAGGCATTATAGGGGGCCACAGGCAGGCGTATGGGGGGCCACAGGCAGGCATTATGGGGGCCACAGGCAGGATATGGGGGGCCGCAGGCGGATTTGGGGCCCCAGGCAGTATGGGGGGCCGCAGGCAGGATATAGGGGGCCCCAGGAGGATATAGGGGGCCCAGGGAGGATATAGGGGGCGCAGGCGGATATGGGGGCCGCGGCAGGTTGGGGGGGCCCCAGGCGGGGAAAATAGGGGGGCAGGCAGGCATTATGGGGGCCGCAGGCAGGATTGGGGGCCGCAGGCAGGATATAGGGGGCCACAGGCAGGATATAGGGGGCGCAGGGGGATTGGGGGGCCCCAGGCGCATTAAGGGGGGCCCCAGGCAGGCATTTGGGGCCGCGGCAGGGGTATAGGGGGCCGCTGGCAGGCATTATGGGGGCCGCAGGGGGATATAGGGGGCCACAGGCAGGCTTTTGGGGGCCCAGGCAGAAATTGGGGGCCCCAGGCGGGATTATAGGGGGCCCAGGGAGGCACTAAAAACAAAAACATTAAGGCTATGTTCAACCTTTTAAATTTCGGGGGCGTAAATTTTTCCCCCCCCAATTACGCCGGGGACGGGGGCGGGGCGGGAGCGGGGGAGTAAGCAAAGGGGGGCCGGCACTTCGCCGGCCCATTGACTATCACTGCTACGGGCTATACGCCGCTAGAAAAATGACAGGTGAATTATTCCCCCCCCCGGGGATTCGCCGGGCGGGGAGAGGAGCGTAATCCATAGTTCTCTATAGAAAATGTGAATTCCGTAATAATGGGCCCCTTTTGGCCCCAATTGGCGCACTTCGGGCGTAATTACGGACCCAATAGGCCCATTTTTTAAGCCGTGTGAACATGGCCCAATACTTACCCCAATTCCCGGGCGCGCGCTCCCTTCCCGTCCCCCTTCTGCCGCGCGTCCTCCCCAGTCCTCGGGGCAGGCCTGTGACGCGCTATGCGCCCGAGGAGAGGCAGCGTGCATGACATCACGTCATTGCGCGTGCCGGCTGAAGGGGCATGGGGCCGCGGGGGTCTCACGCTGTGAGGACCCCGGGGGCCCCTGTGTCGGCCTTGCACTCCCGGAGGATCCAGCGATCCCCCGGGGTGCGGGCCGACACTGTCTGCGGGGGAGGGAGCCTTGCTCTCTGTCGCAGAAGCGGTCACAGGACCCCCGGGCTTAGGCCCCTGGCAGGGCCCGGACCCGGGGGGGTCGGGGCCCTGACGGCGCCCTTAGGGATAGGCTGAGGAGGCGCCCCAGGGGTCCCTACCTTGGCCTACCCGTCCCCCGGGCCCCGGTGTGTAGACAAATCCTAAATCTTTATTTTCTGTAAAGGACTGCCTAAATGCTTTGGGGTCCCCGCAGGGGGCATTTGGGATCAGCTTTTTGTCAAAGTATCCTTCTAACAGATAAGAAGTTTCCAAACCAAACAACTTTCCAAATGGTCCGTCCTTTTACAGTGTTGGTAATGGTCCGGCAGCAAAACTTGAATAATATTACTAACTACTGTATATAAAGAACAAAAACAGGGGGTAACAATAAAATAAAACTAATATTAAACTTAATGCCTAGTACCACTTTAGCTAAATAAATATAGTAATGCCATCAACATGGATACTCCAACTACTGTACTACTACTACTGATAATAATGATAATAATAATACTATTGCTATTACTACTTCTGCTACTAATAAAACTAATAATAAATATGTTATCAACATGAATACTACTACAACAACTACTGCTAATAATAATAATAATAATGTCATCAACATGGCTATTACTAATCTTAATACTAGTAATAATAATATCAAAACTAATACAAAATATTGATGCCATCAGCATGCATATTACTACTACTAGTAGTAATAATATCAATAATAACAACAAAACTAATACTAAATATAATAATGCTACATGGATACTACTACCAATATTGCTACTACTACTACTAATATTACTAAATATAACAATGCCATTAACATGGATGCTACTACCACTGTTGCTGCTGCTACTACTAATAAATCTTTTTCTTCGTCATTGTAATAGTTGTAGGAGTAATAGTAGCACTTGTGGTAGTATTATCCATGTTGATGGCATTATTATATTTAGTATTAGTTTTATTAATATTAGTAGAAGTATACATGTTGATAGAATTATTATATTTAGTCTTAGTTTTCTTCTTCATTTTCTTCTTCTTCTTCTAAGACTAATTTAATAATACTATTAACATGGATACTACTACTACTAATAAAAATAAAACTAATAATAAATATAATAATGGCATCAACATAGATACTACTACCACTTGTGCTACTACTACTTATAATAATAATAATAATAATAATAATAAGAAGAAGAAGAAGAAAAACCCCTTAGAATATATATAATAATGCTATCAACATGAATACTACTACTACTATTGTTACTACTACTATTGTTATTATTATTAATAATAATAATAATAATAATGGTATCAAACTGGATACTAATACTACTAATGATAAAACTTATACTAAAGATAATAATGCCATTAACATGGAAACTACAACTAATTATTATTATTATTATTAATAATAATAACATGGATACTACTACCACTATTGCTTCTACTATAACTACTCCTGCTACTAATAATAATACTAAATATAATAGTAATAAAAAATCTAATACTGCCATCATGAATACTTCTACTACTACTAATAATAAAGAAAACTATCAACATGAATACTGCCACCACTAATATTACTATTATTATTATTATTTTACTATTACTAATAATAATAATGCCATCAAACTGGATACTAATACTACTACTACTAATAATAAAGCTACCAAATATAATAATGCCATTAACATGGATTCTACTACTATAAATGTTGAAATAAACAACAACTAGGATACTACTGTTACTACTACTAATAGTAACAGCAGGGATCATACTAGACTACTAAGGGCAACAGGGTTAACTAAACTATTACTGGTTATAATAGCAAAAATAATAACACAATATTACTACAAATACAAAAATAATCAAATTAAAGGAAAAGCAAATAATAATACTAAAAGTAAAAAATACTAATAATCATAATAATAACCACAATAACAACATTGCTTGGTGTTAGTACTATTTCCTTACAGCACTGGGACCTGGGTGTGATTCTGACTAAGGTCTACATTTGCATGGAGTTTGTATGTTCTTCCCATGTTTCGTGGGCTTGCCTCCATACTTTACAACATTCTGATAGATTACTTGCTTCCCATGACACTTCTCTTTAATATTAAAGGGGTTGTCTCACTACAAGGATTGCTGCTTTTTACGTTAAAGATCTTGCAGAAACAAGTCACTTTGCAATATATGTCCATTAACAGTGTCCTACGTATTCCTAGATACCCCCTCTTGTATGGGCTGCATCAGCTCCTCAGGTCACTACAGCTACAGACCTGTGTGATCTCTCCTGATAGGCTGCCAGCACTGGTTGCTATAGCTACAGACCTGTTCTATCTCTCCTGATAGGCTGCCAGCACTGGTTGCTATAGCTACAGACCTGTTCTATCTCTCCTGATAGGCTGCCAGCACTGGTTGCTATAGTTACAGACCTGGCTTCTACTGCAGCCTAGTAGAAGCCAGTAAACACGCCTCTGAATTCAAAGTGAAACTAAGAAAACAGGACTGAGGTGAGATGAATCAATGTAATGAGACAACCCCTTTAATATTAAGTCTTCAAGTTATAGATGGACTAAAATCGTTTTGATTTTTAAAATAATGTGGATATTGAAGATAAGCAGAAAAAGAACAAAAGAAAAACAATACTAACCAAATGGTTACTCCATGTGGTTTCTCAGACCTCTCTGCCTTATAACCAGGGCTGTATTTGTCACTAGACATCCAAGTACCAGTGCCTATGGCGGCAGATTTTAGTGGGCGGCCTGAGAAATAATTTGTTCTTTGTGCAGAACCATTGGACTATATTACGCATCACATAGATTTGCGTATTATGCTGATTACTGAATGTTTCTGGCTTTGCAGCCTCAGCTTCGTTCTGATCTGGCTGCTTTGTACACCTAGAAGAGATCAGTTGTATTGCGCTGTCTGCAAAGTACACATGAGCGGTAATTCCCTCTATGTAGTGAGCATGCGAATATGTGTGTGTACATGTCTGTAGATACTTAAGGCAGTTTTAATTCAGCATCGGTGCTGATATTTGGGTTCTGTATGGAGGTTTAATTTCAGCACTAATGTGTTCAATTTGATATTTTAGGGGAACATCGAAAAATTTTGTTCAGCAAACATATTGATAGTCCATCAGATCGAAGTAAAACTCCCAGGAGTGGGGCTTACATTTTTTTATTTCTTTGTCTTCGCTTCCTGTACAATGTTCAGAGGACTGCATTGCGCTTACACCTCCTACATAATGTAGCCCAAAAACATGTGCCAAAATCCATGTGGCCGCTAATGCTTATATCATGAACGAACCTAATTAGACTAGAGATTGTAATGTAACTGCAATGCTCATCAGCCATGGGAAAGAGTAATTTCTAAAGCAGATACTTTACATTTTCATATACTGCTTTTAATCCCTTGAAATCTTAAAGGGAATATGCATGTTTTATGTGCATTGTTCTGTTTTCCATCTTGTTATTTCAGAAAATTGCATTAAAGGGGTTGTCTCACTACAAAGATTGTTTTTTTATATTAATGATCTTGCAAAAACAAGTCACTTTGCAATATATGTCCATTAACAGTGTCCTACCTATTCCTAGATATCCCCTCTTGTATGGGCTGCATCAGCTACTCAGGTCACTATAGCTACAGACCTGTTCAATCTCTCCTGATTGGCTGCCAGTGTTGGTCGCTATAGCTACAGACCTGTTGGCTCTCACCTGATAGGCTTCCAGCACTGGTTGCTATAGCTACAGACCTGTTGGATTTTACCTGATTGGCTTCCAGCACTGGTTGCTATAGCTACAGACCTGGCTTCTACTGCATCATAGTAGTAGCCAATAAACACGCCCCTGAATTCAAAATGAAACCAAGAAAACAGGACTGAGGTAAGATGAAGCACTGTAATGAGACAACCCCTTTAAGGAGGTTGTCTACTCTTTATACTTCTTTTTCATTCAAAAGGGCTCCCAAAAACAGCTGATTGCAGGTTGTCCAAGTGATCATCTGTAAATTGTGAAGAACCTAACGGAAGTGTGTTATTTCTCTGCAGCACCACCACAGGAGGAACGAGGTATTACACAGATCTCAATTAAATCAAAATACTGTCCACATTATGCATGAACGTGCTAAGTAATCCCAAGAGAGAAAAGCTGTGTATTCATTCTCTGATGTAGCTACTTACTGAGGTGGTGAACTATCGATTTCTGTCTATTCATTAGGTTGTCTCACTACAAAGAATTGAACATGTAGGGAACAGTAAATTAAGGCGTTTTCCAAATACATTGCTGTGTTTATTTTTCTTCGTTGAGGAGATAAAAGTGATTTTATCAGCTCTGAGTGCACTCTGGTTTCTCTAGGTTACCAACCTGCTCTGCCCTGCTCTCCTCTGCTATTTGTCTTATCCATAGCAGGGATGACATCATCATGCAGGTGGTCACACAAAACTGTAGTCAGCTTGAGAGCTTGATTGTTATCTGATCTAAAAAACAAAGGAGACTAATTATTGAGGCTTCTCTGGACTTTAGATAAACATCACCTGTTCTCATGTCAGAGTAATTAGAAGATCTTTGAATACAGAATTGATATGTTAATTACCCACAGCCTGACCAGGAAGAGACAGGATGCATGAATGAAAGCTGCTTTTGACTCTGTGAAACAGCTACATAAGAGGCTGATGTCAGCTGCTAATTGCAGCTAATATCCACCACTAACAGCAGGGAATGGAGCCAGCTCCATTCCCTGCTGTTTAACCCATAAAATGCTGTGGCAATCAAAGCCTCTCATGTGCACTTTTCCTTACTCTGATCAGCGCCCTTGTGGCATAATTTCAATGGGAGTTCTGAGTACAGCCGCTCAGTTGTACTCAGAACTCCTATTGACATTACTGGAGAGTGACAGCACAAGTAAGGACAATTCTCTATTAGGAACAGAGAGTTTTGGGGGCCCATTCTGGAGGTAAGTGTGGGCTCCAGAGGTGAGACCGGCACCTATCCCCAGAATTCACTAGCTCTTAGGGCCACATGTATGAAAACTGTTTAGGTCTAATACTCACTCTTTTGCCCATAGTAACCTATGGGCAAAAAAGTGAGTTTTAGACCTAAACAGGTTCATACATGTAGCCCTTAGTCTTTTCTAAGCTATAAGGCTGTCATGAACTTGATATGAAACTTTTATAACTCTAACGTAGATTCGAAAAACTCTAAAGTGCCTTTTGTATCAATATGATCTTTCCAAAACCATTCCAGTTGAGTTACCACCATAGCACCATAACACTGAAGGTACACCTTTTATAAGCAATAGCAGATCAGGATGTTCAGTCAGGTTCTACCTTACTGTGAGAATGGGCAGGGAAGAGTATGGTCAGATCAATAAACTGGACACAATCAGAAAGCTGGTCAAGAGAAGAGCATATAAAACGACCTTACAGTTTACAAGAACTTATCGACTTAGCACCAAGATGATGTGGAATATTTCATTTTTGTCTCCAGAAATTTTGATACCCATTTTTTTCAGTATTTTCCTGCACTGGGTCTGTAGCAGATTAATAGGGTATTCTTATCACAGCAAGTGCTGCTGGAAGGGTCAATTACTGCAAAGTAAGCAAAAGGCATGTTATTAAAAATATGTATGCATTACCTAATACAGGCCTTTTTAACACTTTCAATTTGCTCAATTGTCTCCTTGGTCACCCACCAATATTGTGTGATTTCAGTAGAGGACGATAATGCAGTGGTTCCTCATCTTTTGGCTCTGGCCCTGCTACTCTTTGCTTCAAAAAATGGGCACCAGCAAGTGGAGCTACAGTGATGTCAGTGCACCACTTGCCTGTAGGTGTGCATGCCCAATACTACTATTTGAACATTTCCCAGCATGCAGTGGTGGTTGGTAACCATGGAGACAAGAGAGCAAGTTGAAGGTGCAAAAAAGGCCTATATTAGGTAAAGCACACATATATTTTAACAACATGCATTTTGAAAATTGCTTACTTTACAGTAATTGGCGCTTCCAGCAGCTGCTTAAAATACCCTTTTAATGCAACTAAACAGGTATCTTGACATGTTAGAAGAAAACTTGAACATTGATAGTAATTGACCATGTTGTCCATACATTTCCATAGCTTGGGGCTCAAGAACCACATCTTTTTAACCACTAACCATATACCACCATTTGTGATGATGTCAGTCTATAATCCAGGACACACTTTAACCAGCAGGTCTACAAGCCAAGCCCGTACTTTACATTGTTCAACTGTTTGTAACTTTTTTGCACCATTTTGTTAGAACTTCACGCTTGCACTTGACCTCTACAGAACTACTATGGGAGGAATTTTTTTCACACTTAACGTAAATGCTCAAACAAACTAACTCACTAATTATTCACAGACTCATTGATCTCCATTGTCTTTATGGAACATGATGTCATCGTCAAACTGGAACATTCACGTAAAATATTGATACAAAGAGAGTAGTTTGCTTGATATACTATTTAAGGGTATTAAACCTTTGAGCTCGGCATGACTAGTCTAAGCCAGTTAAGAGATAAGGATGATGGTGCTATATGCAGTGGGTAAAATAAGTATTGAACATGTCACCAATTTTTTAAGTATATTTCTAAAGGTGCTATTAACATGAAATTCTCACCAGATGTCGGTAAGAACCCATCCAACCCACACAGGCAAATAAATCAAATCATAGATGCCCATAAATAATGTGTAATAATGAGAAATGATGACACGTTCAATACTTATTTCACCCGATGTATAATAATACAACTAAAAGTTTATGGCTCCAGGTTAGGGGTCCAGCAATATTCCTATGAGAACCTACTAGGATTGTGGCAGGCTCGGGAGGGTCAAACTCTACTTCCTCTAAGTACCAATTCTTTACGCCTTGTGTTTAGAAGCTATGTCTTGAAATGGTATCAGTAGGAAAAAGTTGGTGCAACCAGACCTATTTTCATTTTATTATAGAGCTCCTCCCTGTCGGTGTACTCTCCAGAATGCACCTAAACCACTTCAACACTGGTCGGAAATTTCTTATAAATTGATGCCATTAATATTAAGGGAATCTTATCAAACAACAGCAAAGACAATTTCTTGTAGAGACTGCCCACCATATTTTGTGGGGAGATTTAAATTGCTGTTTATAACACATTTTTGTATTACCCGTACTGCTCTTCCCATGCCATGTATAACACATTATGAAAGAACCTATACTACTCCTCCATTGCCATCTGTTACACATTATGGTCTAACACAACCTGATTGGCATCTATAACACATTATGGTATGACCCATACTGCTTCTCCATTGGTATCTGTATTATTTTGTTATGACTCATTATGCTCCTCTATTGCTGACTGCATCCCCTTATGGTATAACCCAAACTGGCCCTTCATTGCTATCTATAAAACATTATGGTATGACTCATAATGTTTCTCTATTGGCATCTAGAACACCTTATGTTACCACTCATACCGCTTCTCCATTGCTTTCTGTAACACTTTGAGGTATAACCCATACAGCTCCTCCATTTGGAACACCCTATGATATAACCCAATGCCAACCTGCTCCTCTATTGCTATCTATAACACCAAATGGTATGACCCATGCTGCTTCCCTATTGCTATATATAAAGCTTTATGTTATGACTCATAATGTTCCTCTATTGCCATCTAGAACACCTTATGTTACCACTCATACCGCTTCTCCATTGCTTTCTGTAACACTTTGAGGTATAACCCAAACTGCTCTTCCATTGCCATTTACAACACCCTATGGTATAACCCAATGCCAACCTGCTCCTCTATTGCTATCTATAAAACCAAATGGTATGACCCATGTTGCTTCCCTATTGCTATATATATAAAGCTTTATGTTATGACTCATAATGTTCCTCTATTGCCATCTAGAACACCTTATGTTACCACTTATACCGCTTCTCCATTGCCTTCTGTAACACTTTGAGGTATAACCCAAACTGCTCCTCCATTGCCATTTGTAACACCTTATGGTATAACCCAATGCCAACCTGCTCCTCTATTGCTATCTATAACACCAAATGGTATGACCCAAATGTCCTCCTTTCCCCCTTTTTAACACCTTATGGTTAAAAACCCAATGCCCCCCCTGCTTTTTTTGCCCAAAAAAAAAAGGGTGCCCCTTTTTTTCCTTTTCCAAATTTACCTAACCCCAATCTCCACCTTTCCATGCAATTTTGGCCCCACCTGCAATATTTGTATTGACCCATTCTGATCTTCCATTGCCCGTATAATCCATTATGCTATGAGCCCTATTTCTCCTCCGTTGTACATTTTGTTCCTTAGTTACTATGTTGTTGGTGGTTTCGGTCATTGGATGTTCCAACCAAAAAAATTTGTTTGTGTCACCCCCAATTTTACTGCCAAATCTCTATGTCTTTGTTTGATTTGCAGATATCTCTAGCCTATGTTTTGTAATATCTTTTGGTGAGTATCTGAAGGTGGAATTCTAGACCTCCCTACTTGCTGGGAGAGTCAAGTACCCGATTAATTACTCTCTTCAAATGTTACAAGAAGGTGTGGAGTGTTTCCTTTGGGTGGCGGCGTGTCTCCTGTGCACTTCTGAAGGGTCTAAGGTTGGAATTCCTTGTGCAATTAGCTGACAGCTTTATCATGAAGAGAGGAATTTTCAGACACTTCTTTATCATGTATTTCTTCATAAAGTAAAAGTTCTCAATAAATGGTTGAATCCTCAAAAAGCAAAAAAATATTTTCTTTTTGTTTTGCTATCTTCAACATATAACTAAAGAAAGACTGGAGTTTACCAGTATCGGGTACCCCAAAAATTAAAGAATTTTATAACTTCATTGCATTACTTATCTTATACTAATCCTGAGTTCCAATCTATACACCAGGGCCGCAACCGAATTCCCTTGGTCATAACTGGAAACAGTCAACAAGCTTGTTGTCAGACACTCCCATTACAGCTTATAGGAGCTGTCTCCAGGCTGTTTATTAGAGCCACAGCCAGCTTCAAGAAGCATTTATGCTATCTATCATACATGAAAAAACTTTGAGACTCTCGGTTCACATACTTTGATCAAAAGATGTTTAAGCTGCCCACGACTTTCAACGTGATCAAAAAATCGGGCAGTCCTACACTATCTTTACCTCTCAATCGAGCCAATCAGGCCTCTCGCTGGGTCAAAATGGAAGCACCCCTTCCTTCCCATATAGGTTAAAATCAATGTACACCAAGTATAACGTATGTTTCTGCACACAAAAAACATTTCTGAAAAAACATGCAAACCTGGGTGCCACTGGCAGGGCTGCGGCACACATGTAATTATACATGTACACACACAGACTGCCGCCAGCGGCACATTACTGCAAAAAGGACAATACACTACGTGGAAATCCCTAAAGAAGCATTTATGCTGTGTGCCGCAGCCCTGCCAGTGGCACCCAGGTTTGCATACTTTTTTTCAGAAATGTTTTTGTGTGCAGAAACATACGTTATACTTGGTGTACATTGATTTTAACCTATATGGGAAGGAAGGGGTGCTTACATTTTGGGTTTCTGTCCCCGCCCACTCTCACAGGCTGTCATAAGAAGGGCAGCTTGCAGGTTGGGTGTTTTTTATTTTTTCTCTCTGAATAATGGAGGTCGGTTGACCCAGCGAGAGGCCGGATTGGCTCGATTGAGAGGTAAAGATAGCATAGGACTGCCCGATTTTGAGATCACGTTGAAAGTCGTGGGCAGCTTAAACATCTTTTGATCAAAATATGTGAACCGAGAGTCTCAAAGTTTTTTCATGTATGACAGCCAGCTTCAGACTCACACCGCCTGGCCAGGCTGTGGGTGGTTCTAAAGCAGAGATTGGCATACCAGCTCTGCTATTCCTGTTACAGTGACATGAGTGCAAGAGACTTATGATCTGTAGTGCAGAAGGCTACAGAGCTCTAAGGGCGTGTCCCCACGGCACAGGTTTTCAGTCGTATTTACAGTCAGTAAAGTAGTCTGTAAACCGACTGTCAACCTTTTACATTAAGTTAAATAGAAAATCCGTGCAGCAGTTTACACTGCACAGATTTTCTGCCGGCGTTACGAAAAACTTAGAACATGTTCATTCTTCTGCCCAGTTTTCGGGCGGAACACGAAAATGTGGGTGTGAAGGGGGGTGGCTTGAATCCACAAACCGTGGACAAAAGCTGTCCCCCCTGTGTGCCAAAAAAAGACCAAATACCAGTTGGTATGTCCCGACCGGTATTTGTTCTCTGCCATGTAAACGCAACCTAAGGGTTTAAACTTGTCATTACCTTAGGTAAACAAGCTTCTGTGCTACAGATAAGACTCAGCAGGAAGTGACTCACGATGGTCAGACAACGGCAGCTTGGAGCAATCAGATAAGAGAGAGCAAGAAATGATGGTTTGTAACCGAGAGAAACTTATGTGCACTAGCGGTATATAAAATCTTCGTTATCTTGTGCACAAGGCAAGATCAAAAAAGCAATGTATTTGGTAATAGTCTTCACTTACCTTTCAATACAGGTTAAAATCTAAAAATTTTAGGACATATAATTGAAGACTTTTTCTACAGTAAATACTTTGCTTTGTTGATTTTTCTTTGGTCATGAGATAAAAAGATTTTATCTCCTATTAGAGCAAACAAGTTTTTGTTTCGCCTTTCTCTTCCCTATCTCCCCCCTTTTCTCTTTATTCTTCTTGATTAATGCGACACTCACCCCGTCCATGTTAGTCACCTCCTGAGATCTTATCTCCAGTAACAGTTTTGGAAGCCTTTTTTTAAAGCTAAGTAAACACCTTTGAGCTCTGCAGCCTGAGACTACATTTGTAAATTCTTGCCTGTTAGTGTAACGGGAAAAAACTAGGAACAGAGACTGATTGAAAAAGCCCCAAACCCGGTCTGGAAAGGAGCATGATTCAAAAAGTTGGCTTTTGGCTTTGAGACTGAATGGTGAAAAAAACCCTTTAGCTACTAAAAGTAAATTTTTAATATTTTGGATTTGTATACAGGGCTTGTTGTAATGACTACTTTTTTGAATAAATGAAATCATTAGGTCAAGATCTGTGCAAGAATTGAACCAGCAATAAATGCTTGGTGATTTCAGCTCTGAAGACTACAAATTTGTGTGTGCACTCGGGGGCTATAATACGAGGAAGCCAAAAATCTATATATTGTATTTGTAAAGGACAAACTGTTTTTTAACTATAAAAATGGGCCTACAAAAATAGGGGGAAAAATTTTTTTACGAAAAAAGCCCCCTAAAAAGACAAGGGGACTTTCCCCCTTCGGGGGGAAAAAAAAAGGGAATAAATTTCCCCAAGGAGAAAAGGTTTTTTCACTAAAAGAACTGTAAATTGTGGAATAGCCGACTGAGGAGTGGCACAGCAGGAACATTGGCATTTCAGAAAGGTGTTAGGGTTCCCGGCGCGGAAGTGGATCCACGGACCCCACAAGCATGGGAAGCCACCCGGGGAAGGAATAAAAGTAGGCCCCGGTTTTCCCCCAGAGCCCGGGGTTGGACTTGCTGTGGGGGGGAGTCTCCCGGGTCGTTACCCCTGACGGTTTTGGGGGGCGGGGGGCAGCCGAAGTTAGCTGGTGCAAAATGTCGGGCAGGCTCGTAGTGGGGGGTTTCAGCAAAAGGTCAGGGCAGGCGTATGGTTATTCGGGGACGGCAGGCGGCCCCAGGGCAGGGGCAGGGTTCGTGGTCAAGAGAGGGAACGAGGATACGACAGGAGACAGGACAAGAATGGGGAACGCTTTCTCGATAGGAAAGGGGCATAAAGATCCGGAGCGGGCGGGGGGAAGCGCCAGGTGAAATAGAGGCATCCCCGGGCAATTCCCCTTTACGGGCATGCCCCTTTTAAATCTACAGAGGGCGCGCCGCCCCCTTAGATCACGGGACGCACCCGCCGGACAGCAGGGGGCTGCAGGGATACAGGGGGCGGGCCGGGTAAGTACTGGGCGCGACGGAGGGGAGTCCCGCCCGCCGTCCGAAAACCCCGGGGAGGGGCGGCACTTGTCCCGGGCCCCGGGGCAAGCTGCGCCGGCCCCGCAGGAGGGGTCGCGGGCGCGGGTCGCAACAGACCCCCCCTTAGCCCTCCCCTTTTTCCCGGGCCGGAGGAATCTCGCGCAAACTCAGGGTCCAAAGTGTCCCGGTTTCCCCACGATTCTCCTCGGGCCCAAAACTCCTTCCAGTCAACAGGAAATACCCCCTTTCCCCTTATGGTCTTCATGTCTAGGATCTCATTTACAGTAAAGATTTTGGCGGCCTCCGTTTCAGAAGATGGGGGCTTTCCTCTGGGAAAAAGGGTTTCGGCCCAAAGGCTTCACAGGGACATGGGGAGTTGGGAATAGCTTGTGGGGGGACCCGGAGTTTGTGGGGCAGCCGGGTTGTTTGGGGCGAGTACTTCAAATGGTCCTACGCCCGGGGGGCCCCAATTTGTACAAGGGGATCTTCAGGCCGGATTATTGGCCGTACCCAAACCTTGTCGCCAGGCAAAAAACACTTCGGGGGGTTTCTTTTCTTTTTTCCGTTTGGGGACTTTCATGCGTGCGGATGCATGCTGCAGAGACGGGGCCGTCTGTTTAAAAATGGCACCATATTTTGGGGAAAAAAGTATCCGCTGCCGGCATTTGAGGGTGGAACAAGGGAAAATGGAGGGCGGGGATGCGGGCCATAGACGAAAAAAAAGGGCGGGGTTTCCGTGGTTTCCCGACCCGGGGAGTTAAGGAAAACTCCCCCAAAAAGAAGCAAGCGGGGCCCAGTCATCCTGTGGGCCCGAGACAAAATGTCGAAAATACCCCCCAGGATCTGATTGACCCTCCCATTGGCCTTTGTCTGGGGGGTAGGCGGAAGAGAAACGAGGTTCCCTGCAACCGAGAGCAAGGGCCCGCCAGAACCTCGACACAAATTGGCCCCCCCCGATCCGAGACAAGTGTGCGGAAGTCCGTTGGGCGGAAGATGGGGAAAAAAAATGGCTGGGCAACGGGGGGGCAGGGGCGCCCTGGCAACGGGGTAAATGCGCCATCTTCGAAAAAGGGTCCGCGACCCCCCGATGACCGTGTTCCCCCGAAGGGGGGGGCAGATCCGGGGACGAAACCATTCCCACATGGTAAAGGGGCCCTAGGGATGGCAGAGGCGGAGCAAACCCGCGGGTTTGTGGCGAGGGTCTTGTTACGAGCACAAGTAACGAGGACTTCACAAAATCCTTGATGTCCCCAGCAAGCTCTGGCCACCAGTAAAAACAGAGATTAGGGGGAAAGGGATTGCAGCCCTGGGTGACCACCCACAAGAAAACAGTGTCCCCATTTCAAATTCCCCTGCGGAGCGTAGGAAAAAGGACATAAGTCTTCCCTGGGGGGAACCCTTTCGCAGATCTACGGGACCCACGAGATCGGGCTTTTTCGGGGGAAATTTAAATTTGCTGGGGCGTCCCCTCCTCACCAACACATGGGAGACAGGAGAGGATCGGCCCGATGTTTTCTTGCGGGCCGAAAATGTATCT
Source organism: Phyllomedusa bahiana (assembly GCA_025379985.1). Taxonomy (NCBI): domain Eukaryota; kingdom Metazoa; phylum Chordata; class Amphibia; order Anura; family Hylidae; genus Phyllomedusa; species Phyllomedusa bahiana. The sequence goes on along the minus strand of JAODAL010015742.1, from coordinate 64,081 downwards.
GGAAATTGAAGCGCGAGAAAAACAGGGACCATGGTTGAGGGGGTTGAGGCATTGGGCCGATTGGAGGTATTGAAGATTTTTATGGTCGGAGTAAATGGTGTGGGGTGGTGCGCCTTCCAAAAGATAACGCCACTCTTCTAGGGTAGTTTGTACCAGAACCCCGGGTCCCCGATGGGAATTTCTCTCCGCAGGGAGAAAGTTTGGAAAAAAAAAGCACAGGTGCCCTTGCCTTTGGGTCCCTTCGCGTCGAATTGCGCCAGCCCCGACGAGGAGGCTCCACCTCCAAAAGAATGGTTTCGGAATCAGGCCTGGTCGGAGGGCGCAGGGCGAAGGCTCCTTAAATTAGCAAATGCCCTTTTTGGCTTGGGGGCCCCTGCCCAGGGGTTTGGGTTCTTCTTTGGGAAGTGCAATATAGGTGCCCCCAAGGTGAAAAAGCGGGTAAAAAGACACGTAATTCGGAAGCCCAGGGAAACGTTGTTACTGTAGGCCCACCCGGGCCGGGGCCACTGCAAGACGCCCACACTGCGGATCCATCTGTAAAACCGCGGGCCCAGATGACTTAACCAAAGGAACGGGGGCTGGGTTTGGGGGAAGAACTTTCTCTAATTTACGTAGAGGTGGTTTTGCCCGTAGCCGCTCCCAAAACCAGGCGGCATGGAGCGATGAGTCTCCACATCGGCAGAAACACCAGAATTGTCTAGGTAGACCACGACAACGTGTAAAGGGGATCCCGGAAGATATCGTTCACAAATTCTTGGAAGACTGCTGGGGCATTGCACGACCCAAGGGCATGAAGGGTTTTTCAAAGTGTCCATCCCGTTGTTAAAAGCAGCTTCCACTCATCCCCCCCCCGAATGCGGATGAGGTTGTAGGCCCCCCCCGGGGGCAAATTGGAGAAAATTTTTTCTCCCGAAGTCGGTCAAACGTTCCGTGATCAGCGGAAGGGATAGCGGTTTTTCACCGTGATTTTGTTTAAAGGCCCCGATGTCGTTTTACGGCCCTAAAAGCCCCTCTTTCTTCTGCCGAAAAAAAAATCTGCCCCCGCCGGGGGGGGATGATTTTCGTTTTAAAGCCCTTTGCAGGGGTTTTCCCCAAAAAGTAGGTCGACATGGCCTGGGGTTTTCCGGTACAGACAAAGGGGAAACCCTGCCCCCAAGGCGGCCCAGGCATAGATCGATAGGGAGTCATAGGGGCGATGAGGCGGAAGGCTTCGCCTGCTTCTCCCAGAAGACATCCGGTAATCCGGGATTCCGTAGGGACCTGGCAAGGCCCGGAGGATGGGTTTTGGGAAAGGACGGAAAGGGGACCGGCCCAGGTCACCAGACAAGATTTTTTTAGCAGTCAGGTCCCCAGCGCACGACCTGTCTGTATCCCAATTAGGGGGGCTGGCGTCAGCCAGGGGGCCCCCCAAAAGGTCACAGAGGAAGACCCAGACAGTCGTAGGGGAGATCTTCTTTATGCAGGGCGCCCCCGTGGGGGCCACCGGTTGGTCCTGTCCCGGGTGGGGGCTCCCCAGCTCCCCCGTGAGGAGGATACCCAAGGGTTCTCCAGACTAAACCCCAGGAAATGGTGGGATACAAGGGGGGGCGTGGTAAAGTTCCCCGGGGGGAAAAACCCCGGGGTCCAGGAACGCAGGACCTGGAATACAAGACCATCAGTCCCGATCTCCCCCGGCATGCAGGCGTGGGGAGGAAGAGTTCTCCCGGGATGCCTCCCCAAAATAGCCTAGGGGCGGGCGTTTTTCCCGGGCGTTGGGCGCGAAGGGACAGGCCTCCCAAAAAAGATCCGGGCTGGGCAGTACAGGGCATAGCTTTTGTGCACCAACGGGGTAATTTTGCTCAGAAATGGGCTTATCCACCTGCATGGGGTTTCCCCCTCAATTTGGGAGAGGAAGCGGGAGGAGGCCCCGGAAAACCGGGCCAGGGTGGGAGACGGCGGGGGCGTGCCAGGTCGCGTCCCTTGGGGGGCTCTTTTGCCCCCTCTGTGAAGCGCACGTCAATGCGAGTGGCTAGGTGGATTAATTCGCTTAAGAGGATGGCAAATCTCTGCGGAAGGGGTCCTTTATACTGCTGGAAAGGCCTTTTTTAAAGGTGGCCGCAGGGGGGCGTCATTCCAGGACAATCTGTGCCAGGGTGCGAAATTGTACTGGGACTTTCCCCACTGAAGTTTCACCCCGGCGTAGGTTAAGAGTGCCGTTTCCCGCAGAAGATGCTCGAGTGGGGCCTCGATGACACTGCGGAATTAGGAAAAGGATCGATCCCAGTCACGGATCGTCCTGTCCCATAGAGGCAGCCCCGGCCAGGGGGCCCTTTCCCGGGAAAAACAGGCTGACCCCCAAAACGCCACCTTGGAACGTTCAGCGGAAATTTGGTTTCCCCCCTTTAATCAATGTGCATGGTGCACTGGGGGGAAAACCCGCAACTTGGGATCAACGTCAAATTTGGCAGGCGTGACAAAAAGGAGCTTGGGGCCCAACGGAGCCAGTGGAACCCCCCCGGGGGAGGGGGCCAAGGAGGTGGAGGTTTCGTGGGCGGGTTTGGGTTGCTGCCATGGGGTCAATGATCGCTGTTGCCCCCGCTGGCCCGTTGCTGAGAGTCGGGTCACCACGCAGAGGGTCCGCCAACTGGGCGGGGACCTTTTCGGGATCATGGCCCATCTTATGTTCGGGTTTCCGACGCGGAAGGGATCCCCCTGGACCCACAAGCGATGGAAAAAGCCACGCCAGGGGGCGGAAATCTAAATAGGTCCCCCGGGATTCACCCGACCGCCCCAAGCGGGATGGACTTGCGCGGCGGGAGTCTACCGGTCGTTTTTACCCCGAGTGACTTGGGTTGCGGTGGCAGCCGAAGTATAGCGTGGGGCAAAATCGTCAGGCAGGCCCTAGTCGGGGGTCAGGGGAGAAGGTCAGGGGAGGAGCTTGGTTTGGTCGTGGACGGGAGGGGGTCAGGGAGGGGCAGAGGGTTTGGGTCAGGAGACGGAAGCGGGTACGGTACCTAGTCGGCGAAGCTATAGGGAACGCTTTCTCGATAGGCAAGGCACTAAAGATTTTGGCGGGGAGCGGGGGGAACACCCAGGAAAAATTTAGAGGCAGTGCCGGCAAGGCACTAAAGATCCGGCAGGGAGCGGGGGGAAAGCGCCCAGGTAAAAATAGAGGCAGTGCCCGGCAATTACCCAATTACCGGTGACTGCCCCTTCAAATCTCACAGAGCCGGCCCCGCCGCGCGCCTTAGATCACAGGGACGGCGCGCGCCGGACCAAGGGGGGGCGCTGAGGACACAGGAGCGCGCCGGGTAAGTACTGGCGCGCCGGAGGGCGAGTGCGCCCGACACCCGGGCAGCGGCGGCACTCGTCCCGGGGACCGGGGTAGAGCTGCGCCGGCGCCCGCAGGAGGGGTCGCGGGCGCCGGTCGCAACAAAAGGCTTAGATACCTACCGGGAACTAAAGAATATTAATGTGTACGTAGCCATGTAAAATTCTGGATCCGGGCTGGTGGAGGCTCTGGGGTCAGAGATATATCTCCACTGGAGCAGATTGGTTCTTGCCTTGTGGGTTTCAGGGCATTCACCGTGGGGAGGCTGGGCTTTAAATCCTTGTTCCCTCCTTCACCCCACATTTTCCCACCCTTGGTTAAAACTTGATGGACACGTGTCTTTTTTCAACCGTACTATGAACATGTAACTATATTATTGTGTCATATAAAATTATTCTATACGTGAAAGATAACATTGTGTGTGGATGGTGAGAAACACCTTAAGTGGATAGAAAATTTGGAGTTGTATGTATTAAAAATGAAATAATACACATAAATATGAATATTATATGGTATGAAGTAAATTAGGATGGTTCTGTGATCAATGAGTACAAGACAAAAAGTGAAACATCTTCAAACAGGTGTCTACCAATGATGGGGGATAGAAGCAGGGCTCATACATTTTCTCAATAGGAGTCTTTGTTTAAGTTCAGTCCATTGATACAGAAACCAGGAGAAAAAGATGCTCTATCCTGTATCATATTATGGAGTCATCTTAGTGGAAGAACCATATGGCGACATATGTAACCTGTTGCCAAAGTTTCAGTAGCATTAGTGTTGCTCAAACAGCTTGGTCTGAATGGTTTGATTGAACTTGTAAAAAAATGTTCGGGTTGTCCTGATTTTTTCCTGACTCTATCCCTAATGCTCACTATAACTATAACCCTAACCTTAAAGGGGTTGTCTCACTACATTGATTTGTCTTCTTTTCTTGGTTTCATTCTGAATTCAGGGGCATGTTTTCCGGCTTCTACTAGGCTGCAGTAGAAGCCACGTCTGTAGCTATAGCAACCAGTGCTGGCAGCCTATCATGAGGGATCAAACAGGTCTGTTGCTATAGCAACCAGTGCTGGCAGCCTATCATGAGAGATCAAACAGGTCTGTAGCTATAGCGACCTGAGGAGCTGATGCAACTCATACAAGAGGGGATATCTCGGAATAGATAGGACACTGTTAATGGACACATATTGCAAAGTGACTTGTTTTTGCAAGATCTTTAACATAAACATCAATCCTTGTAGTGAGACAACCCCTTTAAAAATTTAAAAAGCTTGTTCATCTGTTTTGACTTGATTAAAAATAGAAGAAAAGGATTGTACTTACCTCCCGGATGCTCCTGTTCAGTCCTGTTCATTTCGGTTGTAGCGGTGAATGTTCATCATTCACGTGACGGGTGCAACCAATTAGAGGCCACAGCACAGAGAACACTTAAGTTAGAATTTTAGGGCATTTTAGGGAATAACTTGCCTTTCAGAGTCGTTTCAGGCCTCTGGTTACTCCAGCATCACTCCTGGTGTGTCCCAGCCAACATCAGTTCTCCTTGGTTAACACTATGTCGTGGAAAGTTGAAGTTACGGTGGAGTTGATGTGTTGCATCCAACGTTACCTCCAGTCCCATAAACATAGGGATAACTAGTGAAACCGGAAGTGACGTTGAATGCTGCACCAGAAGTGACACTGTGACCAAGAACAATGTAAGGCCTGGATTGATGCAGGAAACTAGAGCAATGCGGAAAGGTAAGGTCACCCCTTCAAACTCTAAAAACTCTAAGCCTAAGCCCCACTAAGTGTTAAAGGAATCTTATCACCATGCCATTTCACAGAGCCTGCTCTTCACAGCCAGGTTTAGGCTCCCCATTCCTGGAAAGGCTGTGGGAGGATCTATAGCAGTTATTGACATATCAGCTCTACTATTCCTAGCTGAGCCTGTTATAGTGACATGAGTGCAGGAGGTTTGTAAACCGTAGTGTACAAGGCTACAGGATTAAAGCTTGTTAGTAACATAGATAAACAAGCTTCTGTATTACAGGTAAGATACAGCAGGGAGTGACGTCACCGTGGTCACCCTTCACCAAGAAAAGCAGACACCCTTCACCCATTGTGTGTGCCTTATTTGCCAAGGTTCTTAGTTCACATGTTTTGATCAAAACTGTTTAAGCCACCTCCGACCTTTCCCAACGGACATCAATTCAGGTGGTCCTACTCTATTTTTACCTCTCATTTGAGTCCAATTCAGACTTCTCATTTGGGTCCACAGACCTCCATAATCCAGAGAGAAAAAAGCACCAGCCTTACAAGCATACTGCACTGATCCAGCAACCCGTGGAGGGGTGCAAAAAAACAAAATGGAGGCATCCACTCCTCAGGTTTCATGTTTTTTGATAGCTCTTTTTGCTAGGGGTTGTGGCTGCTGGGTTTTGGAGTGGGGTGTATAGGTACCACACCATTCCAGTGTACACTGGTGTTCACATTGTGTTTTTCAGAAATGTTTTTTTGTGCAAAACCATACGTTGCATTTGCATAAAATTGTTTTAACTAATACAGGGAGGAATGGATGCCTCCATTTAGTTTTTTTGCACCCCGCCCACCTCCACAGGTTGCTAGATCAGTGCAGTATTCTTATAAAGCTGGTGTTTTTTTCTCTCTGGATTATGGAGGTCAGAGGACCCAAATGAGAAGTCTGAATTGGACTCAAATGAGAGGTAATAATAGAGTAGGACCACCTGTACTGAGGTCCCGTTGAAAGTCGGAGGTGGCTTAAACAGTTTTGATCAAAACATGTGAACTAAGAACCTCAAAGTTTTTTTCATGTATTGTAGATAGCATAAATGCTTTTTTGCAGGTTTCCATGTTTTTTGATAGCCCTTATTTGCCAAGGACACTGGAATACCTTGTCCAGTCCTGCTGTGTACAGCTCTATTCCTTAATACAAGTCAACATGGATTTTTATTATTTTTGGTATTTGATGAAGAAAACCACAGGTGACTGAGATTTCTAGTGTTAAACTAGTCCCCGTGTCTCAGCTTCCTGGTCCCTGTGCGGGTGACTTGGTAGGTAGGGATATATTGCAGTCGCACCTGAATTTTTTGCCTTGAATAGTGTAAAGCTCGGAGCTCAGAAACAGTTAATATCCATCTTCTTCAAAGTTCCAGCATTAGCACCTAATCAGCAACTACTGTTCCATGTGTGGACGGAGATTATGTACTGTGTGTGGTTTATTACATTACTCCATCAGCAAGTTCAGCTTTACATCATATATAAAATATTACACACAGCAATCACAGCTCCCCAAAATCCAATAATCTGCTGCTAATTCACAGGCGGATGGTTTTACCATTTGGCTGAAATATGAAGTATTGTCCAGAGAATCCGCCATGAGCACTAACACGAAAATAGGCTTTATTACAAGGTATTAGTGTTCCCGGAGACGCTCACCGAGCCAAGGGAGGTGTATTAATGGGGTGTTTCTTACAGATATGGTTATCTGCATGACTGCTGCCATTACTCTTACTGTACTATTTGTACTACTATCATACTAATACTAGTGCAACTACCACAACACTACTAATCATGTACTGCAAATACTACAAATACTACTATACCTACTGTACTACTGCTACAATTACTATACTACTACTACTAATACTACTGCAACTACCACAACACTACTAATCATGTACTGCAAATACTACAAATACTACTATACCCACTGTGCTATTGCTACAACTAAAACTACTATACTACTACTAATAATAATAATACTACTGCAACTACCACAACACTACTAATCATGTACTGCAAATACTACAAATACTACTATACCCACTGTGCTATTGCTACAACTAAAACTACTATACTACTACTAATAATACTACTGCAACTACCACAACACTACTAATCATGTACTGCAAATAAAATCACTACTACTCCTACTGTACACTGCAACAGCTACTATACTATTACTACCACAACACTACTAATCATGTACTGCAAATAAAATCACTACTACTCCTACTGTACACTGCAACAGCTACTATACTATTACTACCACAACACTACTAATCATGTACTGCAAATAAAATCACTACTACTCCTACTGTACACTGCAACAGCTACTATACTATTACTACCACAACACTACTAATCATGTACTGCAAATAAAATCACTACTACTCCTACTGTACACTGCAACAGCTACTATACTATTACTACCACAACACTACTAATCATGTACTGCAAATAAAATCACTACTACTCCTACTGTACACTGCAACAGCTACTATACTATTACTACTACTACTGCAACCACAACACTACTAATCATATGCTGCAAATAAAGTCACTAGTACACCTACTGTACTACTGCTACAACTACTATTCTACTAATACTAGTGCAACTACCGCAACACAACCAATCATGTAATGCAAATCAAATCACTACTATACCTAATGTACTACTGCTACAACTACTATACTACTAATACTACTGCAACTACAACACTACTACTCATGTACTGCAAATCAAATCACGACTACACCTACTGTACTCTTGCTACAACTACTATACTACTCCTACTACTAGTGCAACTACCACAACACTACTAATCATGTACTACAAATAAAATTACTACTATACCTACTGTACTGCTGGTACTACTACTATACTACTGCAATTACCACAACACTACTAATCATGTACTGCAAATACAATCACTACTACACCTACTGTACTGCTCAGGGCCGCCAACAGAAATGTCAGGGGCCCATATATCTGAAACACCTGCCCCCCCCCCCTGTAAACCTCGCCCCCAGCAACTCGATCACCCCGCCCCCAGCAATCCGATCGCCCCCAGCAAAAAAAAAACGGCCTCTAGGATATAAATGCACCCATTTTACCACATAATACAGTATGCAAAAAAGAACTATATTGTATAGTACTATACCAAGTGAGTCACATATCTGTCTGCCTCACATCTGTCAGTCTAGCATATCATAGACACAGGGCTAAGTAGCTCCATCCATATCCCCTCCACCCACATACAATATCCCCCTCCACCCACATACAATATCCCCTCCACCCACATACAATATCCCCACCACCCACATACAATATCCCCCTCCACCCACATACAATATCCCCCTCCACCCACATACAATATCCCTCTCCACCCACATACAATATCCCCCTCCACCCGCATACAATATCCCCTCCACCCACATACAATATCCCCTCCACCCGCATACAATATCCCCTCCACCCACATACAATATCCCCTCCACCCACATACAATATCCCCCCCCACCCACATACAATATCCCCCTCCACCCACATACAATATCCCCCTCCACCCACATACAATATCCCCCTCCACCCACATACAATATCCCCTCCACCCACATACAATATCCCCCTCCACCCACATACAATATCCCCCTCACCCACATACAATATCCCCCTCCACCCACATACAATATCCCCCTCCACCCACATACAGTATCTCCCTCCACCCACATACACTATCCCCTCCACCCGCATACACTATCCCCTCCACCCACATACAATATCCTCCTCCACCCACATACAATATCCCCCTCCACCCACATACAGTATCCCCCTCCACCCACATACAATATCCCCCTCCACCCACATACAATATCCCCCTCCACCCACATACAATATCCCCTCCACCCACATACAATATCCCCCTCCACCAACATACAATATCCCCCTCCACCCACATACAGTATCCCCCTCCACCCACATACAATATCCCCCACCATGTTTCCCTTGGTCACGCACCTCACCACCTTTTAAAATAATCACCAGCAAGAAAGTAAAAGTCTAACTCCTACCACGGGGTCAGGTGTTCCCTCTTTTACAATCAGGTACATATGTACACTGCCACTAAACTAACGCCGATATAACACCACCATATGGAGACCACATAGGGATCTGACACCAGCTCGGGTCACATCACATTACAGTGAATACAGCACTGATCCAGTAAAGAAGTAAAATAACCCCTGAAATCAGGGACTCACCGGAGACGTCCTATCTGATGAATCGTTCTCTTCTCTTGAGTCGTTCTTTTTCCCTTCTCTTCTGCATCCGTTCCACACCTTCATGATGACTTGTCCCGGCCACAACTCATCCCTGCAGAAATTACACATAAATATCTTAGAATCCTCAATTTTCCAGGATCTCTTTACTATTCCACCTCTTGTACAAACTACCAGGGGTGAGAGAGCGGGTACAAGCCATAACTTAGAGGCCTAGTATCCTAAGGGGTTGGAAGGGGGGAGAGAACTGACCCCTGGAGATAATGCTACAACTATGGGCTGCTGCCCTCTCAATTATATTACCAGGTTGGTAGACAAGACCCTAGGAAGGTTGGCAAATGGGCAGGGCCCCAGGTAATCAGACAGGCCCTATTTAGGTAGGTAGACCCCAACTTGATAAGTTGCTAGGCCGGCCCCAGGTTGGTTGGTGGGTACCTAGCCACGGGTGGGCAGGTAAATAGCCCCCAGGTAGATAAGCAGGCCCCTTTAGGTAGTATACAGGTAGTTAGGAGCCTCCTTTAGCTAGTGTGCAGGAAGTCGGGGCCTCCTTTAGCTAGTGTGCAGGTAGAGTCCCCTTTAGTTTGTAGGTAGTTAGGGCCCCCTTTAGCTAGTTTGTTGGTAGTCAGGGCCCCCTTTGGCTTGTAGGCAGTCAGGGCCCCCTTTAGTTTCTAGGTAGCCAGAGCCCTCTTTATGTTTAAGCGTTAGGCAGAGTCAGGGCTCCCTTTAGCGTTAGGCAGAGTCAGGGCCCCCTTTAGCGTTAGGCAGAGTCAGGGCCCCCTTTAGCGTTAGGCAGAGTCGGGGCCCCCTTTAACGTTGGGCAGAGGCGGGGCCCCCTTTAACGTTGGGCAGAGGCGGGGCCCCCTTTAACGTGAGGCAGAGTCGGGGCCCCCTTTAACGTTAGGCAGAGTCAGGGCCCGCTTTCTTATATATATAAAAAAACAAAAAAAACACTTATCTGAGCCTCGCTCCCGCTCCTGCCGCTCCCGGGTGCTTCCCACCGGCTACTGCCGCCCTGCATAGGCGGCACGGTGATGTGACGTCACCGTGCGCCTACGTCAGCAGTAGGAGCCGGCGCCTGGCAGGCTGAAGGCCTAACACCTTCAGCCTGCTAGGCAGATCAGCGGAGCGCAACGCTAGCGCCGCTGTGCTCCGCTGACACCACGCAGCCCCGGTAGTCAGGGACGTTAGTCCCCGACTCCCGGGCCCGGTCTCTAAGCGCTCAGGACACAGGGCCTGGGCGTTCAGAGACCGGATGCGGTGGCTGGGCCCCGGGGAGCGGCGGCTCTGCCTCCGGGGCCCACAGGAGCTCAGGGCCCACACTGTGGGCCAGCCTGAGCCTGTTTCGGCTGCTGCGCCGCCGGGCGTCGCTCTGCCATGAGGAATAAGGGGGCCTGCTTGCAGCGGGCCCCCTTATTCCACCGAGCCCCATACAGGAGTACCGGCCGTAACCCCTGTATGGCGGCCCTGGTACTACTGCAACAGCTACTATACTATTACTACTACTAATACTACTGCAACCACAACACTACTAATCATATACTGCAAATAAAGTCACTAGTACACCTACTGTACCACTGCTACAACTACTATACGACTGCAATTACCACAACACTACTAATCATACACTGCAAATCAAATCACTACTATACCTACTGTACTACTGCTACAACTACTATACTACTAATACTGCAACTACCACAACACTACTAATCATGTACTGCAAATAAAATTACTACTAAACCTACTGTACTACTGCTACAACTACTATACTACTAATACTACTGCAACTACAACACTACTAAAAATGTACTGCAAATAAAATTACTACTAAACCTACTGTACTGCTGGTGCTTATATTATACTACTAGTACTAGGACTACAACAATACTAGCAATGTAATTGTAATGATATTATTGCTACTACATTTACTGTACTACTGGTTCTACAATTATACTTCTACTTATACAGTTGCCACTACAACACTGTAAACATTATCTTTTACTGCTAGTAAAATTACCACTGCACTTTTTGTACTACTGCTACTACTATTATAACTTACTTCTATCAATACTACTGTACAACACTACTAATCATGTACTTCTAATAAAAGTTTTGCTACTACTACACTAACTGTACTACCGCTACTACTATTATACTTCTACTAATACTATTGTTACTACCACACTGCTAATCATATATATTTGACATTACTACAACTACACCTACTGTACTACTGCTACTACTATTACATTTTGAATCAGTCATTTTTAATCTGTCAGGTTGGTTCTCATTTCCATTACCAAATAAACAATCCGAAATCAACAATCCAAGTTTTTATGATTTTTTTTCAGAAATGGATATTAAAGACTAAAATACTCCCTCCCTTGTTGGCGATTTAAAGAGGTATTCCCCACACAGCAAATACTGAAAGGACCTACTACTACCAAGAAAGTAATTTTTAAAATGCATGTTATTAAAAACTATTCATGCTTTACCTAATACAGGCCTTTTTGTACTTTCAGCTTGCTCTTTTGTCTCCTTAATCACCGACCACCACCGTGTGCTTTCGGTGGTGGTCACTAAAGCAGTTAACCTGTGACTGTGATAACAGCGACACCTTGGGAGATATGTGTGAAAGGGTTTTTCGCCCTTTTATGCCGTAAAATTTGCCAAAGTGAGCAGTGTGCCATGTTTTGCGCATTGCTCAATAGATCTGATACTCCTCTGCCTGAGCCTGAGGAGCCGAAGTGAAGCAGTATTTCTTAATGTACACCAATAATAAAAACTAATTTATGATGATTATCAAACTATATAAAATTAAATTATATAAATGTAAAAAATTATTATATACAATTAATATAAAAATATTTAATATCTCAAAAATATTAAAATATCTCCTATTAAATGTTTTTAAAATTAATAGAATCTAAAATTAATTTTAAATTAAATCACTCACTGACCTATATTTTTCAGAATTATGTTAAAAATAAAATGTTCAGATTTTTACTTTTTACTACATTAAATTAAAGAAATTTTTATCAGAAGGCGATCAGTGTTGAAATTTATTTTGCTGCTCTCACCCTTTATTCTACATACAGCAAGAGCCAGCACAGCACAGGTCTTGCTGGGATCCACCAAGCAAGATCACCACCATAGTTTCTATTCAATGACATGCTTTTCCAATGACTTTTATTTGTAGCCTATCTATAGCCTAGACACATGTTTGGCGCATTAGTAAGGCACCAAAGTTCTATAATGCGCCAAATACACAGACGAGGCGCGTCAAACTCTAAACGCCATTTATGAGCGGACAAAAACCACTTTCATAGATTCAGCCGTTTTTTACACTGAAAAATAAACTTGAAAATGCACTTCGATGTGTCTATTTGCTTACATGTCTCCTCTTGACCCATTTGTACTCAACCTACCCCTCCCCGGCTCCACCAGGCTAAACTAACAGAGAGAGCAAGTTAAAGGTGCAAAAAAAGGCCTGTATTAGGTAAAGCATACATATTTTTTTTAATAACACACACTGTGAAAATTGTTTACTTTACAGTAAGTGGCCCTTCCACCAGCGCGGGCTGTGATGGGAATAGCTCTTTAGTGGGTGCTCTTCCACCCTCTATTTCTACATTACAACAGTAATGTAACAAGGGCTTTTCTGGCGACAGGTTTCCTTTACATTGTCTGTTACCGTGAAGGGATGCCATTGTGTTTAATGAGTCACTATCTTCCTGTTACTCTGTCACATATCTTCATTCCCATTTGACTGGATTAATTACAGTGACAAACAGGTTCTTCTTCTGTCACGCCTTTCCCCTTGTCCACCCATGTTAAAGGATTTATTTAATGCATACATTTACTATATCTAATGTGGACAGCTCAGTAGCAGACGACATAAAACTCGCTTGGAGGATTACTCAGTTTATTTACTGAATTTCAACCTCCTTTGCAGAAGACATGACCCTACTTCAGCAGTTCCTCCAATCCCACTAAAGTGAAGTTCTTCAGTAATTGGGGCTACTTAACCCAAGAAAAATCCTCAAATGACACGGGGTGCTCCAGTTTTAACTCATTGAACTTTGAATGATGGCTAAAGTAACACTCCACCATAGATTAATATTGACTCTATTGTCAGCACATGTAGAATATTGTGATATATCTTCATTGAACATGAGCCAATGACGTAAACATGAGGCATAGCACCATATAAAACGTAGTAACAACTAAAAAACTCTCAATAAGCGGGTTAGGGTAGTCTTAGGGTATGTTCACACGGTGCACCTGTTATCTGTTAACCTAGAGAAACTTATGTACACTAGCAGTAAATTAAATGTTCTTTATCTCCTGAACAAAGTGTGGCAGAACACGCCACCAAGGGTACCTGGCCTTGGTGGGATAGGAGCCAGCCATATGTATTGTCAGCCACACTAAGTGGTTGGAAAATGTGGATTGTTGGTTTGGCTTTTCAGCCGTTCCTGGGTCGGCTCTTATTGGGAGTAGAAAATGTGTCAGGTGGGCGTCTACTCCCCATGTTCCAGGCCAGGTTTTGGACACATCCCTGGAGACCTAGAACAGCCTGGGACTACAGGCGTTCAGGGGACATGGTCTGCTACATGCCGTGTGTAGCAGCAGAGGAGCTGGAGAGAGGTTCTGGCCCCCCCCCAGAGGCTTCAGAGAAGCCAGGACGCAGTGGAAGACTGGGGAAAATGAGGAAGTTTTTTGTGGGACTGGACATTAGGTCAAGCTCACACATTAGAGAGGGTCTCTCTGTATACGTTTAGTCAGTGGCCTGACGGCCTGAGGTTTTTGATTGTACTTTGTTTCTGTTACTGTGCTAATAAAGCTGGCTGTGGCCAGTTTAAACCAGAAGCTTGGTGTCAGAGTGCCCTGTTTGGAAGCGCCAATATCGCTTACCAAGAACGACGATCCCTGGAGCTGTGTGGTTCCCCCAGGACAGCCCAAGATGGCGTCCGGACGCAAGTGAGTCCCTACAAAAGCAAAAGAGAAAAAGTAATGTATTTGGAAATAGTCTTCATTTACCTTTCCCTACATGTTAAACGCTAATCATTGTGAGGAGAAACCCCCTTTAAGAATTACATTCAACCAAGTTTTCGGGTCTGGTGCACATGTGTGCTTCCAAAGAACTTCTAACTCTTTGGGCTGCATCTTGTCTACAGGTTCATGAAACGAGTCCACCAAGGTGGGTTTGATTGGATACTGTTTATTGCGTGGTTGCCTGACTACCTGAGGAGATGCTTTCTTGAAAAGCTTTTGAGAGGGTAAATACCCTATTGGTGAATGTTGGTTTGACTAATCTCCTGAATACAAATAACTAAGTCATGATATAACACAAGAAAAAACTCTGAACACTCTTCTGCCCTGACTGATGTCTCAGTCATTTGGAGATAGCCGTTACCCAAAAATAAATCTGCCCTACATATTGTAATGCTGTAATTCAATGGAGTATGAGGAACCAGGTCTATATGTCTTCTGTCTGCTATGGTAATGTGACAGACACAATTACAAGTGTCACTCAGAAGTCTTTGTCGTGTGTATGTTGCGTGGACAGTTATGCCATTAGTGATGTCATTGTAGGACCCTAGCCCCTTCACTGCACCCTATTGGAATTCATTGGGTGCTGTTCTGTAATTCTCATGCACTGGCTTTGTTGAGTCTTTTGCTTTGTCTAATGCTTTGTCTTGGCTTCCAAGACAACTTATGTGTAGCATCAAAATAGAAAACAATATTAGGCTTTGCACATCCAAAAGGCACATAGGAATTTTTGAAAAACCATTTCTACTACTTAAGATACATGAAAAATGTAGATAACGTTAGTGTAGGAACCCACCTGCATTTGAGGTCCCCTTAAAGATTGGGAGGTGGGCTTAAGTAGTTTTGATCAAAAATGTGAACTAAGAACCTCAAAAATTTTTCATGTATCCTAAGAAGCAGAAATGCTTTTGTGCCTTCTGATATTTTTTTTAGTTGATAGTGTGCTACTGATAATGGAATGTGTATGTGTAGCATCACCAGGTATAATCATATAAATGGTCATATGACCATCTCCTCCAGAGTGCTCATTAGAAGTCAATGGAGTACGAGTCTCTCCTCTGTGTTGGGACAAGAATCCAAAAGTCGAGAGCAGCGGATCACCAGGACCTCGGGAGCAGCAGCGACGGGGGACAGGTAAGTATTTTTTTTTCTTTTTTGAACACTGTGGCCCCAGTGAAATATAACTTTTTTTTGCAGGACAACGCTTTAAGATTGAAGCAAAGTAGTTGTTTCAGCTTACCCCCGCCTCGGCATGTCCAAAATCCAGGATGCCGAACCAAGCCTCAACTCACCGGCAATCAACATTGATTTTTCAGAGAAAATTTCCACCCTATAAATGATACCCTTTGGGGTTCCTTTTAAAATGATATGCTTTATTTCACGTTTAAAAAAAGGGGACTTTCTATATAGTCCATAAATAGATAACTGGGTAATAAACACCCCCTTTTAAAAAATAGGGTTCACAATTGTTTAGGCTTAACAAAAAAAACGACGCTTTCGGTAACTCATCCCTTACTTTGGGGCTATTTTGGGTGAAGCATTTGGGTTTTAAAAAAAGGATCATGGAAAACCTAATAGGTTACCCCCAACTTTTAACCCTATATGACTCAAAAAAATTATTCATAACACCCCATTAAAAAACATATATTTAACCAAATTGCTTTGCAAGACCAAACTAATTTAAACTTTTTGTATCCTTTTTAATCCTACTTACTTATTGTACCTAATATAAAACTAGACTACATTGTTTGTTATTTAATAGAAATATAGGAGATCATGTTTAATATTGACCCCATATGGGTATCGTTGCTAACTTTTCGGTTTTTTTGGTGTTAAGACCAACTACTGTGTGAACCCTATTTTTAAAGGGTGTGGTTCTTACCTGTTCATACTTTTATGGATAAAGAAGGACGAAACCCCTTTTTTTTTAAACGGAAATAAAGCAAAAATTTTTTAAGGAACCCGAGGGATATCATTCATATGGATGGGGACTTTTTTTGAAAAAAACAACACTTTCAGATTCACTGAGAAGGAAGATGCAAAAATCAAGACCAATTTTTTTTATTTTTAAAGGTTTTGAGATTTTTCATGGACATAAGAGAAAATTTAAAACTACTTAAGTCACATCATACCTCTATGGTCAAGGACAAGCAGTAGGCAAGAAACAATGTGTCTCTACAGTAAAGGATCCCATCCCATCTTTCCTAGTGGTTTAGGACATTTATTTGTTACCATACTTGTCTAAGGGAGAGGGTCCAAAAAACCCTGGGGGTCTAATACTTTAAAACATTAAGCAACTTACAGATCCCGGGTACTAATGGGCAGGCCAACTACCGGGGTAAAAGGGAGCGTTTCTACGGGGCCCTGCGTTAGTGGGGGTCCGGGCAGTGCTACCCCGGCCGCACCCCCCAATGCCACTCCTTTTGCCCGGGGCAGTGAACTAAAATTCACTGCCGGGCGCGGGAGCGTGGGGCCCCCCGCATACTCCCTCTGAACCCCGGGCCCTCCGGCCCGAGCGTTCAGAGGCAACAGGCCGGGGGGGAGCAAAAGCAGCGACGCTCGTCCCCCCGCTACTTCCCCGACCGCGCTCTTTACATGTGGCGGCGCGGTGACTGCAGAAACTGCAGCGCGGCACATCAGGGGGTGGGGCCCCGGGGAAGTAAACTATTTCTTTTTTACCTGCCCCTACCGCCTGCCTATTAAGCCCCAGCCCGCCTCCATTACAGCCCCCAGCCTGCCGCCCATTATAGCCCCCCCAGGGCTACCTATACAGCCCCCCAGGGTACCTATACGCCCCCTACCCGCCCCCTTACAGCCCCCTAGCCTGCCCGCCATTACGACCCCTAGGCCTACCTATACAGCCCCACCTCCTCCTATTACACCCCCTACCGCCTCCTATTACAGCCCCCCACCTGCCCGCCTATACATAGGGTACCTTTACACCCCCTCCCGCCTTTGCCCCTTTAAGCCCCCTCCCGCCTGCCTATTTTCAGCCCCCAGCCTGCCCCCTATTAAGGCCCCCCCAGGGCTACCCATCACCCCCTAGCCTGCCTCCTTTACAGCCCCCTACCCCCCTGCCATACAGCCCCCTACCTGCCCCCATTACAGCCCCCCAAAAATACCTATACGTCCCCCAGTGCCCGCCTTACCCCCACCTGCCCGCCTTTACAGCCCTGGCTCCTATAAGCCCCCCGGTACCTTACACCCCCTACCCCCCTGCCTATAAGCCCCCTAGGGCTACCTTCCAAAGCCTGCCTGCCTCTAAGTCCTAGCCCCCCCGCCCCCCCTTTTACAGCCCCCTGCCTGCCGCCTATTACAGCCCCTACCCTGCCTTCCTTTACAGCCCCCCTAAAGCCCTCCTATACAGTCCCCTAACCTTCCCGCCTAACAGCCCCCTTCCTGCCTGCCCCCCTACACTCCCTACCTCCTGCCCCATAACCCCCTAGCCTCACTGCCCATACAGTCCCCTAGCCCACTGCCTATACAGCCCCCCACCCCCATGCCTATCAGCCCCCTACCGCCTGCCTCTACGCCCCCCAGCCGTGAGATACAGCCCCCCCGTCTCCTGTATAAAGCCCCCTAGGGCTAAACCATACAGCCCCCTACCTTCCTGCCTTAACCCCGTGCTGCCTACCTATACCCCCTAACCCGCCTGCCTATTAAGCCCCCCCGCCTGCTGCCTATTACAGCCCCCTACCTCCTGCCCATTCAAGCCCCCTGGGAAACCCAACAGCCCCCCCACCTGCCTGCTATTTTAGCCCCCCAGCCTTTCCTGCCTTTTTCGCCTCCAGCCGCCTGCCTTACACCCCCTAGCCTGCCGCCTATACACCCCCTAGGGGGACCCATCACCCCCCACCTGCCTGCCCCACACTCCCTACCCGCCTGCCTATACAGCCCCCTGTATACCCCCTAGCCTCCCGTAAAACCCCCAAAAACCTCCCTTACCCCCCAAGCCTGCCTGTACCCCCAAGGGCCCCCGATACCCCCAGCACCATTTTTAGCCCAAAAACTGCCTAAATTTCCCCAAGTCTGCCGCCTAATAGCCCTATACTACGGGAAACCTTCTGCCATATAGCCCCTATAGCCCCCTGTCTATTTTTTGGGCCCCTTTAGTGAAAAAACCCCACCTATTGGCCCCCTTAGCCCACCCAACCCGTCTACCTGATCTCCCCAAAAAGCTTAAACCCTGCCTGCTATAGGGGATCAATTGGCTACCTAAACCCTTGCCTATTTGGGGCCCCATTTATCTATTTAAACCTGCCCCCTAAATGGAAAACCCCTTAGCCAGGGGGGGAGATGCAGGGTTTTAAGATATTTTGTTTTTAAATCTGCAGGGCAAGTGGTCGGGAGTTTCATCATGAAGGTCTGGGCGATGCAAACAAAAGGAAAGTCAACGATGGTCAAGAGACGTCACCTGTGGTCCCCGAGTAACACCTGTAATCCTTATATGTCTACAGAGCCTGTGTCAATGGTGCTACCACGGGGACTGTATGGTGGTTAATACGTCTCAGAGTGTGTACACTGTGTTCCCCTAAATTTTTTACTCTATGGAGTAATAACAGTCTGCAGAGCCTGTTACCTGGTATATACCACTATATGGGGCACTGTAGGGGTTTTATACTTACAGAGCGTCTACCTTTTTAAAAACCCCTAAGGTCAAATGTTTTGGTGGTTTTTTATGTCTGCAGGCCTGTGTATATGGGTCTACCACTAATGGTACTGTAAAAGGGGTTTAACATCGCAGAGCCTTTTCACTGTGTTAAACCCCTTAAAAGGTCACTGTATGGTGGTATATACTCTGCACCTGTTACATATAATACCACTATTTGGTCCTTTGGTACATTGGCGGGGACGTTAGGCTTTTTTTTTATGTAGTAATGTGTAGGGGCAATTTTTCAGGGCACATTGGGGTAATTTGTGGGGCTTTTGGCGGTATAATCAGGGCCCTATGTTATTTATTGGTAATTTTTGGGCTTGGTATAGTGGGGTTTTTTTGGTTTCTATGATGGTTATGTATGGTTTTTGGGATTTGCCCCTTGTATTTTTACATTTTTCAACACATGCCTGGTACAGGTCGTGGTCAGGGAGGTGGGGGAGGAGGGGGGTGGGGGGAGGGTAGGGGGCCCCATCCAAAAGTTTGCTTTGGGGCCCCGGCTTCTCTAGTTACGCCCCTGCTAATGGGGTTAATGCCCTGACCCTTAATAGTCTAGGACACAAGTCAAACTCAAGGTCCACTGAACCAATCCGGCCCACCATGTCATTTTATGTGGCTTATACACAGCAAGCAGGGGTGGACAAAGTCTGAATGCAAAAGGATTGGCTGCCCACTTTCCCCCGGAAAACTGAACCAGCGTCTGGCATTGGCTTGGGCGCCAGCATAGGGGGCAGGCACCATCTTGTAATTAGTGCTACAGTGCGCACCTCCACGCCGCTTTATTAAGCAACTCAAAGATGGTGTTGCAGTTCTTTCATCCCTACCCAGGCACCCTATAGCCACCCTCCAAAATGCTAATGTGACCATCAATGAAAATTGGTTTGACAATCTTGATCTAGGGTATTCAAGAGATTAAAGGGGTTGTCTCACTACACTGCTTTTTATGTTAAAGATCTTGCAGAAACAAGTCACTTTGCAATATGTGTCCATTAACAGTGTCCTACCTATTCTGAGTTATCCCCTCTTGAATGGTCTGCATCAGCTCCTTAGCTACAGACCTGTTTGATCTCTCGTGATAGGCTGTCAGCACTGGTTGCTATAGCTACAGACCTGGCTTCTACTGCAGCCTAGTAGAAGCCAGTAGACACACCCCTGACTTCAAAATGAAACCAAGAAAACCGGACTGAGGTAAGATGGATCAATGTAGTGAGACAACCCCATTAAGGGTATGCTCACACGGTGTATTTGCGTTCCGTATTTTGGAGCGTAATTGTGCTGCAATACGACCGAATTACGCCCTGCAATTAGGGTAATTCATAGCTCTCATTGAACGCTATGAATACCTGACGGTTTTCCCGATGTATAATTTGCACAATGTCAATGTGAATGGGAGCCAGCTGTCAGTGTTGAGCAGCGCATACTTCTAAAACACCCGGCGCATTGCAGCACATACAGTACACACTACAATACGCTGTGTGAACATAACCTTATGCAAAAAATCTTAGTGGTCTAACACAGTGATAAGATTTATGGTAACATTCAAGTGATGTAGGATAGTGAAAGAGTTACAAATCTGGTGGCTAAGGGAAGTTAGAGGATAGTGTTATTATCCATAGTTGTGTAGGGCAGTGAAAGAATAAATGATAGTGCCGCTCGTGGACTAGGACATTGAATGGGATTCATTGTGTTATCCCTGCTGGTCAAGTACAGTGAATGAGTTAGTCATAGTGTCCATGGTGGACTAGGCTAGGGAATGGGTTTAATGTCATCACTCTTGGTGGTCTAGAGCCGTGAAGGGGGTTCATGTTAATGTACCTGCTGGTCTAGGTCATTGAATGCGGTTAAGACTGACATCCTTGGTGGTATATGGCCAGTGTCGGAGTGAGGTGCATAGGGCCCACAGGTGGCGTTGATTCTAGGAGCCCACCAGTTGAGCAGTTTCTGGGCCCACCAGTGGAGTTTAATTCAGGAACCCATTATGCAGCTACTATAAATGACTGTACAAGCCTCCTATACTCAGCCTCTTTCTTTTTGCCTCTTTCTCTGCTTTTCCGCCTCTTCCAAGGATGTATATGCTATTAAAATACAACTCCAGGTCAACCATGCTCAGGGACCCACCGGGGGTTTGCCTTATTCTCCAGTGGGCCAGTCCAAGCCTACCTATGGCAGTAAGTGGTAGAATATCACAAAGAGGAGAGCAGGGAGAGGTCAGTGCAGCATTGGCTGTAGAACAGTACGGTTATTATTATGTATTAATATAGGAGTATGCTTTATATTTTCTTAAGGACCAAATATAAATAAATCGTCATATATTAAGAAACCTAGCAGTATAACGAGGCTGGCTACATTTATTTAGCTGCATAAATAGCCACTTCCGTTACTTCCATTAATAATCATTATCTGTACTGAAATTACGATGACAACACTCCTACGCCGGCTAATTAGAGTAGGCGGACCGCAACCATCTGAATGCAGAACTACATCCTGTTTGGCAGCAGAGGTGCATTTATAGTGTTTAATTAAAGAGGAACAGGTCGTGGCAGAAACCAGCACCTACTGAGTAGTAACCGCATCACAAACATTACTTATCAATTTACATCATAGGGAAGCTCCACCTTTAGCTAACAGTGGATATGTAGTCAGCTAATACAAAATCTAGAAGGGGTAGATTATTAGGCTTTAGTTAAGATGTTTTAGATAAGAAGTAGGAGATGGTCAGAAAACTGCTGTTGATGGATCTTCTTATTTTATGTCCTTATCTAGTTTAAAATTGTAATGTGAATATTGGTCTCATAATAAATGGTTGACCAGCTAATACATGGACCACACCTGTGGTCAGCCACTCTCTGCCCCAACTAATACAGGGGTGCCTAGAGAGATGAATCCCCCTTCCTTTTTGATGTCCATATACTACAACAGGGCACATGAAGAAAAGTTCTCCACCTGAAATAGCACAGTTAATGAGCTTGTCTAATTATTCATGGATTAATGGCCATTGGGTACGCATATGTTTAAGGAGTGGTCTCACTACAGGTGACCCACCATATACAGGAGAAACCCCTTGTGGGTCACTGAACCTGGCAGTACCTTGGTTTGTTTTGTAAGGAGAAAGGCAGAGAAAGAGAGGCATAGTACAGTAGGCAAGTGCAGTATATGCAGTCATATAAAGTAACTAAATTGGTGGGCCCCAAGAATCAACTCCACTGGTGGGCCCCAAGAATCAACTCCACTGGTGGGGCCCAAGAATCAACTCCACTGGTGGGGCCCAAGAATCAACTCCACTGGTGGGGCCCAAGAATCAACTCCACTGGTGGGGGCCCAAGAATCAACTCCACTGGGGGGACCCAAGAACCCAATCCATTAGGGTCCCAAAATACTCTACTGGTGGGGCCCCAAAATCAACTCCATGGGGGGATCCAAGAATCAACTCACGGGGGGCCCTAAAAAATCATCTCCACGTGACCCCAAAACAACTACAGGGGGGACTATAGCACCCCACTATACATGGATTTTTATGGATAGGAATTGTTTTCATGAAATAACCCCTTTAATAAAGCAAGCCCTGTGATTTTCCAGTATGTGAAAGAATAAGACAAAAACGTAAAGGAAATGTGTCATCAGGAAATGACTTATTATTTTACTCCTGTTTTATGTCAAACACATTTTTTAAGAATTATTGGTTGATTTCTTATTTTTCCACATCATTATCAACATTTCTAAAATCCTGGAGTCATCAATTTGAACACTAGGCCCAATAATACTTCTTTTTCTATAGAGAAAGCTTTTCAGCCGTCTCCTCATTATCAGCACAGACAGAATTACACTGAAAGGAGACACCAATGTGTATAGATAACACAGGATCCACCAGTCACCATAGGAGATGTCACAGCTCCCCCTCTCCCCTCCCTGCGCACTTACTTCTTCCCGGGTCACAGAGCATGCCCACAACACTCCTATAAACAATGGTGTGTTCCTGTTCACAGCCCAACTAAAGAAATGCTGCTCACAGAGCATCCTAGAAAACTTTCCCATGAATCGGTCTGCTCCTGTTCACAGGCTCCTATGTCAATGAAGCTGCTGTAAAACATCTCTCTAAATGCTGATTAAAGCATCAGGTAAGCATCAGGTAAGATGGTCGCCCCTATAATCCTATATAGGCAACAGAAATAAAAAAAATCTACAATCAGAAAATAAAAATGTCTAATAAGAAAAGAATATGTATCAATGTCTTGTTTTAATGAGTAAAAAGAAAAAAAAATGGCAAAAGACTCCCTTTAAGCCATTTGTTAGCTATAGTTCACCCGCTTATTGATAGTTTCCAGGTAGTTGCAGATTTTTTTTATGTTTTACAAAATAAATATATTTACAAACTATGACAAAACAGCAAAATACAAAGGGCACGAGAACATCTTCTTAATAGTTATTTTTCAGCACTATTAATTCCAAGGCGCTGTACAAGCAAAGAGGTTAAAATACCTAATACAAGACTGGACCAACTACATAAAGCCAAAAAATAAAACCCTGATCAGGGGAGAGAGGACCCTGCCCGAAAGACGACAATCTACAAAGATCTTACAAAGATTCTAGATTTTACATTGCTGTAGTCAAGTTACCACGATCATTGAGAAACCGCAGTGCTTTACTATATACAAACACAACACAATATGACCTCACCTTATCGTGGCGGATGGGCAATTACGTTCTATAAAAAAATTATTTTGGCGGACATGTTTTACTTTTGCCAAAAGGCCCTTTTTTTTTGCGAATTAGTAGTTAGAATTTTCTTGAATCTGTAAACCTGTTCTACTGGGGTCTGATTTAGCGCTTTCAGCTACAAAGCGACAATTTCGGCTCAGGAAACCATTTTAAAGTGCTCTACCTTTTCCCAGCGTAAGCACTTGGTTTGCCGTAGAAGCTGTAAATGTGCACTTCTTTTAAAGGGTTGTAGTGCGACCCCCCACACCCACCAAAATCGCCCTTAAAAGTGAAGGGGGTTTTAATCATCTGTTTACGGGAGTGGGGCTGTTTAAAAATAGAGCGAACAGTTCAAAATGCGCCCTAAGAATTTTTGGGTTTTTCATGTATTAAAAAAACAAAAATGCTTTTTTAAAGATTTCCTCTATTCCCTTTGACTGTTTTTAGTGCTTATAGAGCACTGCTGATATTGTGTTTGCATTGATTTTTGCTGCCACGCTAGCGTGCACCTATACTCATTTTTTTTTTTTAAATTGCTTGGATGTGCGGCCCAAATTTTTTGTTTTTTGGACCTTCATTTATGGACAACTGACCTTTTTAGGAATCTTTTGATTGGGGAACAATCGTGTCGGACTGGATGCCTAGGCCCGCAGGTGGTTTTGATTGTAGGGGCCCATCAGTTGAGCTGTTCGGCAACGTATCTATAAATGAAAAAACTTTTGGTTCTGTTCACATATTTTTATCAAAAGATTTTAAGCTGCCCGACTTTTAACGGGTCCAAATAGGGGAACCTACTATCTTTTACCTTCAAAAGAGCCACATCAGGGCCCCTCACTGGGGCAAAAGACCTCCCTTTATCCCGAGAGAAAAAAAAAAAAAAAACACCCTACCTTCAGGTACACTTTTTATGCCCTGTGAGAGGGGGGGTACAGAACAACAAAATGGAGGCACCCTTTCCTCCCCATATAGGTTAAAATCAATATACACCATGGGCCCGCAGGTGGAGTTGATTGTAGGGGCCCATCAGTTGAGCTGTTTCTGGGCCCACCAGTGGAGTCTATTTTAGGAGTACACCCTACAGCTACTATAAATGACTATACATGCCTCCTATACTCTGCCTCTTGCTTTTTGCTTCTCTTTCTAACTTTTTTTGCCTTTTCTGAGGATGTATATGCAGTTAAAAAAACAATTCCAGGTCTACTATGCTTAGGGGACCAACAGGGGTTTCACCTATTCCCCTGTGGGCCAGTCCGAGCCTGCACAAGGATCATAGTAACCTGTGATCTTACTACACCCTAAAGTCACCGTCAAGCCCAAGTCTTATTCCCCCACACAGAGTCGTAACTTGAAGTCTCTGGGCCCTAGTACAAAAAGTGAAAAGGGCCCCCCAGCTGCCGTGTGTCGCTTACAATGTTGGTGTCTCCTTATGTGGCAGAAGAGCTTTTGGGGCCCCTCAGGCTGCAGGGTCCAGTAGCTACTGCTACCTCTGCACCCCCTATAGCTCATGCCCCCACATGCACCCCGCACTGAAACTTGGGCTCTGTCAGATTATGGGTCCCATCTGGTTTACCTCCCCCTCCTTCCTCCTGGACACATTGCATGGATACCTAGTGACATCATTGCAGCTGTGGGTTATTACATAAGCAGATTATAATATACGTTGATGATATTTTATGAAAGACATGCCTGTGTCTATGCTGCAATACAAACCCTGGGAAACGTCAAAGCTCCTCAGCTTTTATATAGGCTTTTTAATAGAATGGATTACAAGCAGCGTGATCTAGACCCGGTTTATGATTCCCCTACACGAACTGTAAATCTTTATAGGTCCTCGTAGGGATGGAGAAAAATCTACATTTTCCAGATGTTTCTTTAAACTTCTGTATGACTGTAATCTATTCCATAAAAGCGCCTTGTTTATGGAGCAGAACTTAAAGGGGTTTTCCGAGGAACATTTTTTATGACAGATGTTAAAAAGTCACATTGATCACCTCTCCGTCGAAACAAATGGGATTTGAAGGAACTTGTACGTGTCAATAGCTCAAACGTCTATCAAAAGAGAGGTGACCCCTCAGGAAACACGGGCCAAGCGCTCATTCAGGACTGGTCCTAACGATCTGCAGCCTGTGTGGTCACATGAGGTGCCACCCCTTGTAATCTGCAAGGGGCGCTTGCACTTTGTGGTTGTATAGTGATGTTCCAAAAATTTGGACACAGCCTTTATGTCTTTATGTTGCTTCTCAGCTCTTCATATTCAGCAAGTTTATGGTAAAGACCACCTCACCACCGACCTCCCCGAGGAGAAAGGAGTCCTGGTCATGTACTGTAGCTTATTATTACACACATTCCTCCAGAACTTAACAATGAAGGTTTCTATTTACTGACTTGAAGCAGTGATCTTGATAAAAGTAAGGAATTGACGCACAGCTTTTTATTATGCAATGAATATGCTAAACTGGAAACCCCATTTAAATATGGAGCACTCTATGTATGACGCAATGGTGTTATACATAGAGTGCTTACTATTACATGTAATTGCTAATAGAAGGAAACCAATTGATCTAGTTGGCTCAGTAGTAATAATTAATTTTGGGTTTGCTAAAATGTCACAATATTCAGGTTCTTAACATCATAGTTCCATAGTTACATAGTTAGTACAGTTGAAAAAAGACACGTGTCCATCAAGTTCAACCAAGGGTGGGGAAAATGTGTGTGAAGGGAGAGAGAGAAGGACTTTAACTCACCACTGGTTAATGCCCTGAGACCCACAAGGCAAGAACCAATCTGCTCCAGTGGAGAACCCATCTCTGCCCCCAGAGCCGCCACCAGCCAGGATCCAGAATCAGTAACCAGAACCTAGTCTATGAGGGAGAAATTCTGGCCTCAAGTAAGAACCTGCAGTAGCCAGATGTCTATAAACTGCAAAGGAACACCACCAAACTTCTGGTTTAAAGGGTCTTTCTCACCATGAAGTTTCAGAGCCAGCTTTAGAATCCCACATGCCTGTCAGGCTGAGGGTAGGTCTATAGCAGCGATTGACACATCACCTCTGCTGTTCCTAGCTATTCCTGTTACACAACAACAAGTATGAGAGATTTATTAAGTGTATTACACCAGGCTGCAGGCTAAAGAGTGTTTACTAAGCTAAATAAGAAGCTTTTAAGTCCTTTACTAAAGATAAGGCTCTGCAGGAGGTGACTCACCATAGACAGAGTGAGGGACTGACTGATGGCAGCTTAGAGGAATGAGAGATAAGAGAGAGCAGGAAGAGGTGGGGGAGAGAGTTGATTATTACTAGAGAAACTTGGGAGCTCTAAAAGAAGATAACATTTTCTTTATCTCCTGATCAAGGAAAAAATCAGCAAAGCAAAATCTTTAAAAAAAAGTCTTTAATTATTTGTCCCTACATGTTAAAAGCTAATCATTTTGGTGAGAAACCCCTTTAAGGTCAGTCCCACCCTAACCCCAACTCCAACCCTAGTCCAAGCCTTAGGGTTAGGGTCGAAGGTAGGGTCAGTCCAACACTCACTCTGACTGCATGAAGGACCTTAACATTAGTGTTAGAGTTGGAATTAGGGTTAGAGTCAGTCCAACACAAACCCTAACTTAAGGTTAGGGTTAGAGAAAGTGTTTGGGTTGAATTAACCTTTTCCCTTCCGTAGCCCCAAATTTGACCCAGATCTTCTATAGGGTAAGGCTAAAATTTAAATCTGGTCAACCTGGATCGAATCCAAAGCACAACACTCGGAATTACTATACTAGATAATATTTGGTCTATCAGGGAGATTTCAACCCTATCCTGGAAAATGCTTCTACACACCCAGAAACACCCCAAACTAGCGAGGACACCACAAAAATGCCCCCTATCAGTTATGATTTGCAAAAACTACACCTCCTTCTTCGTGACCAGGTTTGTGGGAGACTCCCAGAAGAATCAGGAAACATGGTAAAGGTAATATCTGGTGCCAAGCATAAAAATATCAGTTTTTCTTTTGCTATGGATGGCAGTCAAAGTTTTGCTAGGGTGTGCTAAAATGAAGCGGTAGCGATAGGTCACCCCAGAGCCATCTCCAAGAAAAAAGATCCCCCTGTCTGTTCCATTCCTGGTTTGCCAAGTGTAGAATCTACTGTAGGGAAGGAACTGAACTGACCTTTTGTCATATACCCATTTCTAATTCTGCGATTGTCCCATGATGTGGGAAGGATTTAAAAGGGTTATTCGGGAGTTTAAAGATTTCATAGAAAACTATAAACAGCATTTATATTGAAAAGTAAAGATATCCCACTACTTCATGTGTTTCTATACTTTTGCCTCCTTATTCATCTATCATAAGATCACATTTTTGCAGTGAAACTTCCTGCTTGTGGGAGTGTCAGTTCTCCAGCATCTGTTTCCTAAAAGTCCCAGACTGCATTGCAATCTAGGACTTCCCTCCACAGGTATAACTGCTAGGGTCTATGTGCTGACATTAGTGTGTAATCTCCCCCAGCTCTGTACTTGCTGTCATGATAATGATGATAGCTAGGACTCATGAGTCACTGTGTAAACTGTACAGAGCTACAGTCATTATTTTCATGACAGCAGTACACAACCCCCCAGCTCTGAACTGCTGTCTTCTGCTTCCATAACTGTTAGTAAGTTCTGCCAGCTAAAGATAAATAGTTCTCCTTACTCTGTAATTACTCTAATGTAATTACTTCTATTCAGATTCAAACTACAGGCTGGAAAGAGTGAATGCAGACAGATCTTTCTCGGCTCAGGTCCAACCCCCTACAGGGGAGTGTCCCTGATCTGAGCCTATCTTCAAAGCACACCCACTGAGTGATGACAAAATTTCATTGAGGCCATGTGATCAATAAATGTCACATGGTTTGCAGAGGATAGGGGGAAGGGGAAGACAAGGCTCTTTGCCTAGGTCACATCCAATACATGGCAGTGTTCCTGAGCTGAGCCTGGCTTTAAAGCACACCCACAGAGTGATGACAAAATGTTCATTGACGCCATGTGCTCAATGAACGTCACATGGTTTGCAGAGGATAGGGGGAAGGGGAAGACAAGGCTCTTTACCAAGGTCACACCCAATACAGGGGAGTGTTCCTGAGCTGAGCCTGGCTTCAAAAGACATCCACTGGGTGATGACAAAATGTTCATTAGGGTGCTTTCAAATAGTGTGTTTTTGGTGCATTTGTGATGCTTTTTTAATGCTTTTTTTGTGCAGGAAGGTACAGCAATTAATGCTGCACAGACATTGCTGCAAAAATCGTGGTAAAAATTTTACAGCGATTTTTGTCGTGAATTTTTGTGCAGCAACATACAGCATTAACTGCTGTACCTTCCTGCACAAAAAACGCATAAAAAAACACATAAAAACACACTGTGTAAAAGCACCCTTAAGGCCATGTCATCAATGAATGTCACATGGTGTGCAGAGGATAGGGGGAAGGGGTACACAAGGCTCTTTGCCTAGGTAACACCCACTACAGGTTAGTGTTTCTGAGCTGAGCCTGGCTTCAAAGCACACCCACTGAGTGATGACAAAACATTCATTGAGGCCATGTGCTCAATGAACGTCACATGGTTTGCAGAGGAAAGAGTGAAGGGGAAGACAAGTCTCTTTGCATGGTTTTTCACAGAAGGAAAGGTAAATAATTTTTAGTAGGTATGAATTACAAAGTTTCATGTAATACAGTAGTGAGCCCTATAACAAATAAAAAGGTAATCCCAGAGAACCCCATTACACTTTAAGCCCCAACTTTACTACCATTTTCTCCAAATCATCACTAGGTGGAACTACGGTGAAAACAAGTGCCCAGGCCCAGGGGTGTAACTTTGGTTCAAAAAGTGGGAGGGACCAATTTTCCCTCTCGTCCCCTATCTTCCTATCCCTCCCCCCTCCTTCATTCGCCTTCCCTTTCACTTCCTCTCCCTTCCCTTCTCTCCCCTCTCTCCTGCAGTGAAGCGGCCGTCTCTATCCCAGCTAGGAGGTCTGAGGGAGTTCTGTGAGCTCCCCCAGCAGGTCTGGGCAGAGTCCTTATGGCAAACACTTTTGGTGCAATCCGTAAGGTTATGAGTGGCTCTCTAATTACTGAAGTTTAGAGCCGGACTGGGACTAAAAAGCAGCCTTGGCAATGAAACTGAACCAGCACACCTATAATATCTCCCCCTCTAGATGGAAATAAAAAATGTTGTGCAACGCAGCATATTTTGCTTAACCCCTCCCATCCCCGATCACTACTGCATTAAATTTGTTATACACACACAACAGAATGAGGAAAAAAAAAAGAACCCAATCTTACTGTACCCCTAGGAATCACTTATGTCACATACTGTACCCCAAAACGTATTTTATTGCATACCAGCGATGACATCACTCACTGCACCCCAGAAATGAATTATATTACACATGGGAGACACAGAAGTTACATTACTAACTGCACCTTAGAAATGAATTGCACATTGTACTCAAGAAATAATATGATTCACTGTACCCCAAAAATGTATTACACACTGAACCCTAGAAATGAATTACATTACTCACTATACTCCAGAGATTATATTATACCATATCTCAGAGATTACATTACACACTGTATCCCAGAGATTACATTACACAACATACCCCAGAGATTACATTACACACTGTATCCCAGAGATTATATTACTCACTGTACCCCAGAGATTATTACATTACACACTGTACCCCAGAGATTACATTACATGCCATACACAAGAGATTACATTACACACTGTACTCGAGAGATTATATTATACCATATCTCAGAGATTACATTACACAACATACCCCAGAGATTACATTACCCACTGTACACCAGAGATTAGTTTACACACCGTACCCCAGAGATTACATTACATACAGTACAACAGAGATTATATTACACCATACCCCATAGATTATTACAATATACACTATACCCCAGAGATTAATACATACTATACCCCAGAGACTACATTAGACAAGGTACCCCGTAAATTGTGTGTGTGTATATATACATATATTGAACACAGACACACTACACACTAAGGGTGAGTTCACATGACGGTTTTTCGGCACAGACAGTGTCATTTGCTTGTTGGAAATTCGACGCTTGCAAACGCAGAATTCTGACGAGTAAACGACCCAGACTGTCCGAGATAGATTTCTGCCTTCTATCCTTTAGTGCTGTTAGTGCATAAAACGCCTCGAAGAATTCTGTGTAGCCGCTGACAGTACAGCCGAAAATACTCAAGTGAAATCAGTGTCATCTAAACAACGACACTGATTTTACATAGGGTATAATGTAAATCAGTTTCCTGTCGGATTGGACGCCGGTTCTGAGGCAGATCCAGCACTGAATCCTCCCCAGAATTAGCATTCATATCTTCTGCATGAATGTACCTTTAAGGTATGTTCACACGGTGTATAGCGGGGCGTATTATGCACTCTGCTATATGCCAGGTGTCTTAGAAGTACGCACTGGCCAGTCCACACTTCTAAAATGCTGCGGGGGCAGCCCCATTCACTTTCATTTTCCCCGGCGCGTAAGTGCAGGGAAGAAGTGACATGGCTAGACACATGGCTGAACAGTATATACACATCTCACATATACAGGACATACCCTATTCACATGCACACACAACGTCTAGCACCCTTGTCCCCTCCTTACCTGTCTCCTGTAGTCTGGTGCAGTTGGCATTCGGCAGGAGCTTCTCTTCTTTTCTGATGAAGGCTGAGCATAGGGGAAGTGGTATACAATGGGAGGGAAAGATACCCACACATACAGAGTGTACTGGACTGTGAGCAGAGTTCTGATTGAGGAAGCAGGCCCTGCTGACTCCTGCTCTACCAATCAGCGCTACTCTCACACTGCAATGACACTTGAGGCTGCTACCTACTCTGTCCTCCAACGATGAACAGAAATATATGAGGCGAAGGGTTAACTTCTTCCTCCTCTGTGCTTTGCCTTCCTCTATTTACCGTATTCTCATGCTTTCATATGGATTATTTTTTATTGTGGCTAAAAAGTGGGGGGGACCATCCCCCACCCCGAAAAAAGTAGGGGGGGGGGGACCAGTCCCCTCCGTACCCCCCTAAAGTTACATCTATGCCCAGGCCCCATGTTCTTTTGCATTATAATATGACAGAGAGAGGTGTAATTAGACAATGTTGTGTTGTGTGATACTTCTGCATAGTCCCTACTTTGTCCAGTGAACATTTGTCCATGTTAATCACTTGGGCATGCACTATTACACTCACCGGCCACTTTATTAGGTACACCTGTCCAACTGCTCGTTAAAACTTAATTTCTAATCAGCCAATCACATGGCGGCAAACTCAGTGCATTTAGGGATGTAGACATTTGGGCAAGACAATCTCCTGCAGTTCAAACCGAGCATCAGTATGGGGAAGAAAAGGGGATTTGAGTGGGCCTTTGAACGTGGCATGGTTGTTGGTGCCAGAAGGGCTGGTCTTTAGTATTTCAGAAACTGCTGATCTCCTGGGATTTTCACGCACAACCATCTCTAGGGTTTAAGAGAATGGTCCGAAAAAGAAAAAAAATCCAGTGAGCGGCAGTCCTGTGGGCGGAAATGCCTTGTTGATGCCAGAGGTCAAAGGAGAATGGGCAGACTGGTTCGAGCTGATAGAAAGGCAACAGTGGACTCAAATAGCCACCCGTTACAACCAAGGTAGGCAGAAGAGCATCTCTGAACGCACAGTACGGGAACTTTTTAGGCAGATGGGGCTTACAGCAGCAGAAGACCACACCGGGTGCCACTTTTCAGCTAAAAAACAGGGGACTGAAGGCTCCAATTTGCCCAAGCTCATGGAAATTGGACAGTAGAAGATTGGAAAAAACGTTGCCTGGTCTGAGGAGTCTCGATTTCTGCTGCGACATTCGGATGGTAGGGTCAGAATTTGGCGTCAACAACATGAAAGCATGGATCCACCACCAACGGTTCAGGCTGGTGGTGGTGGTGTCATGGTGTGGGGAATATTTTCTTGGCACTCTTTGGGCCCCTTGGTACCAATTGAGCATAGTTGCAACACCTTGTGGAATCTATGCCACGAAGAATTGAGGCAGTTCTGAAGGCAAAAGAGGGTCCAACCCGTTACTAGCATGGTGTACCTAATAAAGTGGCCGGTGAGTGTATATAAACCTGGATATCCCCTTTATCTAAACAAATATTTGACTTTCCAGGAGTATGGTATTATCTAGTAGTGCACAAAAGTCTTTTCATAAATCCCCCTGGTAGCCCCAGACACCACAAGCATCAGGAAGTTCACGCCTTTGATACATCTGCTGTCAATGTAATTCACATAGGGTATTGATTTTAAAAGAGTGAATGACTTGAGTAATGTATATTGGGTGGAGTAATTCTTTAAGGAATAAAGTAAGACGGGCCAAGAAAATACATTCTTTTGATGTTGTAATAAGAGTCATATATGGAAATGTTAATATAGAAGTACAAGAGACATTGCAGTCTCCTGGTATTAGTATAACAGTCTGCACTACACCTTCTGCTATGTAACTAATAGGTCTCCTCATTTTTGTATCTCTATACACTCCATTTTTATACCATCTGGACTGTCCAACTCACATCTGGCCTGGAACTGGACTTACTATCTTTATTTCAGATTCTGCTATTGATTAAATTTTATGGTGGATTATTTATTAATACATTTTAGAAGTTGTTCTAATTTATTTATTTTTTTTATGCAGAGCAGTAAGTTCTCCACAATTAGATGGAGCTGAATAGTTTACTGAATACTATTTTTTGTATTGAATTCAAATAGTAGAAAAAAGTATGCTGTAAACTCCTGAGCTCCCTCTAGTGGTGGCTCTAGGAAGCCAGATTTTTAAAAATTGTACCCTAGCCTGTCCAATGACTCTTATTTTGATGTTGTAATAAGAGTCATATATGGAAATTTTAACATAGAAATACAAGAGATGTTGCAGTCTCCTGGTATTAGTATAACAGTCTGTGCTGCACCTTCTACTATGTAACTCTTAGGCCTCCTCATTTTTGCATTTCTGTATATTCCAATTTTATACAATCTGGTCTAATTTACATCTGGTCTAGAAATTAGCTCACTGTCTTCATCTAAGACTGTCCTATTAATCAGATTTCCCAAAATAAATGAAAAGTTCCATTAAAGTCCCCTTATGTTGTGTTAGAGTCCAACATCCTATTAATACATCTAAGCAGTTGTAGAGATTCAGTTTTTTTTTAATGCAGAACAGTAAGTTCTCCTGTCACGTCAAGGGAGGTGCAGTGAGCCCTGACTGGAACCCAGCCCACTGTCCCTGCCTACTTGACGTGCTGCCCTAGACGGCAGACGGCAACTGGGCGGCAGTCCCTGCGCTGCTAGAGTGCGGGGGGCCGTCAGGAAGTAGAATAGTCAGACAGTCCGGGTAAATACCAAAACGGGAACGCCAAAGCCACAAATCAGAACCAGAGGGATAAACGTAAACAAGCCGAGGTCAAACACACGAAGGGGCGGGGAGGTACAAAATCAGAAGACAAGCCGAGGTAAGTAAAGAAGCCGAGGTCAGGTACACAAGTAAACAGCACAATACAAATCACAGGAAAGCAAGGCAGCCAGGAAATTTCACAGGCGCCGCACTCAGCTAGCAGGGAGTTTAAATGTGATTCCCAGATACCGCCCCTGTAGCTGATTGGAGCGGCCTCCGAGACCTCCCATTGGCTGGTGCGACACGCCCCCCATCAGGAGTGGCTGGGCGTCTGTCACTCACAGAGCTGTCAGCAGCAAGTGTATCAGGGTGGGATTGCACATCAGCTGCTGCAGCCTGTTGATCCCTGCAGCCTGAATGCAGCCTAGCCCTGACATCTCCACAATTAGATGGAGCTTAGAAGTTTATTGAATTTTATTTATGCATTATTTCAAACAATAAAAAAGTATGCAGTAAACTCCTGAGCTCCCTCTAGTGGTGGTTACAGGAAGCCAGATTTTTTTTTTTAATTAAACCTAGAATGTCCATGAAAATACATTCTCTTGATGTTGTAATAAGGCCTGGTTCACATTGGAATTGTGTTTTCTGTTGTTCTGCTTTGGGATGCAGTAAAAATCAAAGAAACGGATGCAGTTTTTGAAGAGAACCTGTCACATAGATTATGCCCCCTGGCTGAGGACAGCACAAGCTAGTGTCAGACCTGCTGTTTCCAGCGCTGTGTCCCTTATTCTGTAAGATGCTGGAGTTTTCGTGTATTTAATGCTCAAATCTGCAGTTTTCAGCCTATAAGAGTCATTCGAAGAGTCATTGAAAGAGTCGGTTTTTTTCAAACCCCGCCCATCAGAGACTAGCCCCGCCCCCCGTAACTGACAAACCGATTACTTTGAATAGGTAGAAACATCTGAATAACTGTCAGTGGGCGTGGCTAGCCTTTGGTGGGCGGGGCTAACACCTGCTCATGAATAAGATTTGAGGGGTAATGCTCTAAAACTACAGCATCTTACAGAATAAGGGACACAGCGCTGGAAACAGCAGGTCAGTAGCTTGTGCTGCCCTCAGCATGGGGGGCATAACCTATGTGACAGGTTCCCTTTAAGCACTCAGTTTGCATCCATTTGGCTCAGTTCCATCAGAGTTCTTTTTTTTGACTGATGAAATAGCGTAGACTGCTGCGCTATTTTTTCCATTAAAAAAAATCAAAATCTAGCAAAAAGGACCCTTCCATATTCTTTCTTACACTGAAGTCAATGACTACCCATTCGTCTCCATTTTTATATCTGCTTGACGGATCTGTGAGGAGACATCCACGTGGCAAGGTTTTCAGTTGGGTTTTCAGACATTTTCGGATTTGAAAACCGCCTGTCATCCATCCCTCTAGACGTCAATACACAGTTTTCTACTGGACGGATTTTCACACCACCGGCATTCCCAAAAACTTGGAACATGCACAAACTTCCGCACGGTTTTTGGGCAGAAAGTGTGCTATTCAATGATTAGGGGGACAGGTGAATCCGCGGAGAGAACCATCCCCCAAAGCCATTCAAAAGATGATAAAATTCCGTCCGGATTCTTAAACATAGTCCAACTGGCATGTTGCCGTGTGGCCGTACCCTAAGGCTATAAGGCTTGTTCCGTTCGGAAACCTCCGTCGCAGAGGTGAAAACAGACACCTGGGGATCTAAGTAATCTATTGATTACAGTGGGTCTGAGGGGTTGCCGCCATGGTGGCTGTGTAAATGGAGCCAGAGGCGTAACTTAAAGGGGTTTTGCCACGAAGTGAGTTCCTTAACTCTTATCTGCTCAGGAGAGAATATAAACAAAGCATGCTGAGTCATGAACGGCTGCAGGGGTGAGAGGGAGGGGTGAGCAGAGAGCGAGGTAGAAGGGAGCGTCTGCAATGTTTACTCACATAATTACATTACAACCAGTGGATTCTCAATACAGCAGACAGCCTCATACACTGCACTTTTCTCCCCAGCCCCTTGCACGCTCCTTCATGTTCCCTGTCATCAGATAAGAAGTGCAAACACGCAAGCGCAGCCAGATAAGCTTCTGTCAGTGTCCTGGTCGTGTCTAATGTAAACTTTCAGGAAACTCAGGGGGACTGAGCAATGCTGTAGCTCTCACAGGCTTCACTTTTTGTAATCACATATATTTAGAAAAGTGATTACATTTTGGAGGATCCCACGTCAACATTACATCGTGGCAAACCCCCTTTAATGCTTCGGGGCCCCAGTGCAAAGTCTATAAAAGGGCCCCAACCTACCATTTGACATTTATAATATTGGTATCCTCTTATGCAGCAGAGGCACCTTTGGGCCCCCTAAGGCTTCTGGGCCGGGTAGCGACTGCTACCACTGCACCCCCTATAGCTACGTCCCTGGATGGAACACATGATTCAGCTTGCTGTGCAATTTTTTCCATAACTCCTGATGGAACATGCGCCGCATGTGTGAACCAGGCCTTTTTTTTTCT
The DNA here is from genome assembly GCA_025379985.1 of Phyllomedusa bahiana. NCBI lineage: Eukaryota > Metazoa > Chordata > Amphibia > Anura > Hylidae > Phyllomedusa > Phyllomedusa bahiana. Next base: position 27,359 of record JAODAL010015742.1, on the reverse strand, counting down.
GTGTATCTGCTGAGGAATTTCACCCTTTTATGGAGTTGAAAAAGGATCTGTGAAATAATTAGATACCATGACTTCAGTTTTCATCGGTTCATTAACGTTTTCAGGAGGGTCCGTCCATTGCTTCCATTCACAATGGACGACCCAACGCAGATGTGAACCAAGCCTAAGAGTCATATATGGAAACGTTACTATAAAAGTACGGCTCACTCCCCTTGTATTAGTATATCAGTCCGTACTATCCCTTCTGCTATGTAGCTCTTAGGCCTCTTTATTTTTGCATTTCTACATATTCCATTTGTATAGAATCTGGACTATAACTTCACTTTCTACCCCGTTTCCCCGCAAAATAAGACAGTGTCTTATATATATTTTCGCTCCGAAAGAGGCGCTAGGTCTTATTTTCAGCGGATGTCTTATTTTTCCATGAACAAGAATTGACAATTATTGTTGGACAAAAAAAATCATAATTTATTAATATACCGTAGTGATTACATCACAAACATCAGCGTAAGCAGCCAAACTCTGACTTTCATCAAGAATTTCTTGTGTCTCTATTTCCATGCTACAATCTATGGTACAATTTACCAATCCCGGTATTTATGAACAAAAAGCAACAATTATTCAAAGACAGTCATGTCATCATCTTCTGGAACATCATCACAACTCTCCAAACCCTGAATTTCATGGTGAATTTCTTGTGACTTCATTTCTTTTAGAATCATTGGCTCCAATCTCGTGTCTTGCAATAGCACTGTCCTTAAAGGGAACCTGTCACATAGGTTGTGCCCCCCTTGCTGAGGACAGCACAAGCTAGTGTCAGACATGCTGTTTCCAGCGCTGTGTCCCTTATTCTGTAAGATGCAGCAGTTTTAGAGCATTTACCCCTCAAATCTTAATCAAGAGCAGGTGTTAGCCCCGCCAACCAAAGGCTAGCCCCGCCCACTGACAGTTATTCACATGTTTCTACCTATTCAAAGTAATAGGTTTGTCAGTTGGGGGTGGGCAGGGCTAGCCTCTGGTGGGCGGGGTTTGAAAAAAACTGACTCTTCGAATGACTCTTCTGGCTGAAAACTGCAGATTTGAGCATTAAATACACGAAAACTCCAGCATCTTACAGAATAAGGGACACAGCGCTGGAAACAGCAGGTCTGACACTAGCCTTTGCTGTCCTCAGCCAGGGGGGCAAAAACTATGTGACAGGTTCTCTTTAAATGAGCAACTCTTGTCCAGGCAGCCTCCCAGACAAGATAATACCTATTTAAATGTTCTGCTAATGTATTGTGTAGGGGGAGCTGTAGCAATGACTGCCCCTAGGTCTTATTTTCAGAGGAGGCCCTATATTTATATGCTTGAAAAAAATTGCACTATGTCTTATTTTCGGAGGATGTCTTATTTTCGGGGAGACAGGGTATCTTCATTTCTGTGCTATTTAGGCTCTGTCCACATGATGAGTATTTCAAGTCGGAATTCAAGCGGATTGAAATACTTGAAATTCTCATCTAAAATTGAAACTAAATGATCCCCATTGACCTCAATAGAAAATGCGCTTTGTGGGGGCGGGGTTTAGCATGTAAAGGGAGCAGACGTGCTGTGGAGGAGCTCCGTGTGGACTACTGCATCAAAGACCCAGAACTACATCAAAATGAGCCCGAGGAGAGGCAAGAAGCTGCAGAAGGGGATAGTGGATGTCCCGGGAGCTAATGTGGCGATCAGCAATTACTTCTCACCTCTGGCTGGCCTGGAGTCGGTTCCGGCCTCGGAGGCCTCCTCGCCGGAGCGGGCGCCATCTTCCTCCTCAGAGCGTGGAGCTATGTGCGCGCGCTCAGCTCGCCGCGCGGCAGCAAGAGAGAGAGGGCCGGAGCAGCGGCGGGCAAAACAACAGCCGAATCGCAGCACCAGGACCCAGCAGCTGCCAGAGACAACCCGGCCAACAGCAGCAGGAGGTGAGGCGCGCCGCTCAGGGACTTCTGGAGAGACGGCTCCTGTGAAGATGCCGGGGGGGAAGCCACCATTAGACAGCACACAGTGCTTGCCTCAGGCCCCAGCGCATCCCACAGAGCTAAGGGACAGAGGGGAGCTCCCTCTTGCAGAGAGACTGTCCCCAGCAAACGGGAAGAGCCCCCTTGATAATATGGAATGCAAAGACCCTCAGCAACAACGTGTGGTGGCTTTGATCCATCCTCCCCTGTGTAATGCGCCATCCCCCTCACGGCCACCAGTCAGTCCTCACAAAATGGCGGTGGCCCACTCAGCATCTCCACACAGCCCTGTACAGGGCTCGCAGGACTCTCTGGCTGATCTGTTTGTGGAAGCTACAGACAGGGATGACATCCTGAATCCTACAGGCACCAAGAGTATGGACAGTGATAACTCCCATGCCAGTCAGCATGACCGCTCCGTCAGCGATTTCAGGATGAGGGGACTACCCTTTTCTGGCGGCAAGACTCCTGTTAACGCCAGGGATAAAGCGCTTCTGGGCGCTCAAAAGGCCACCCTTAGCTACAAGCTCTCCTGACCCTCCTGCCCACTACGAGTGACTTGACAAACCTGGCAAAGGATCTTAAAAGTGCCTGGAAGCAGGACCTGCACACTGTTCAATCAGACATGGCTCATATCCGGACAAAAGTACAAGCATTAGAAACAGCCCAAGTTTCTACACAACAATCGCTTTCCGATCTGCAAGCTGTAGTACAACATCAAAAAACCCCTATCCCAAAAAACCTGGTGAACCAATTTTGATGATTCCGAGAACAGGAACCGCAGGAATAATGTTAGGGTACGTGGTATTCCTGAAACTGTGAAATCTCAAGACCTGATGCAGTCTCTTACGAGACTTTTCAATAAATTGCTGGGCAGGGAGGGTGATTCTCCCATAGAAATGGACAGAGCACACAGGGCTTTGTGGCCCCCTAGCCAAAGACCCCTCTAAGCCAAGGGATGTTTTTTGTCGGTCCATTACTATGCCATTAAGAAAACATCATGAAGCAGGCGAGGAGCTCTCCGAATCTTACACATGAAGGAGTCAAGGTGGCAATATTCCCAGACTTGTCCAGGCGTACTCTGCGCCTTAGATCAGCCCCTTGCAAACCGCTAACCGCTTTGTTGCAAGAAAAGAGGATTCAATACAGATGGGGGTTTCCATTCGCCCTCCACGTCCGTACAGATGACTACAATGCTACGTTCAGGACCCTCTCAGACCTGCCAAGCTTCCTGTCAACCTTGAAATTGCCAGCGGTCACCCCCCCGGATGGGAAATGATCTATGCGGCAACGTCAACTTATGAATCCCAGATTGGTTTCCTTCTCTCAACAGGCTATGGGACTACTCTTCCTCTCCCAAAGAGCAGCGCCTTTCAAGGGGGTCAAAGATTTTTTTTTCGCGTCTGGAGAAAAATAGATGGAACGTCGAAGAGAAGTCTTCTACACAACACCCAATAGGGTTTGACCACAATGGAGCTAACTGAAGCTCACCTCGGGCTACAGTCACGTGAATATGTCAGATATCTTTGATATATATAAGTACATGATAAATGGCTTTTTCCTAGATAGGTCCCACGGACCCCCCTGAGGGCCCATAGTTGTGAACGCTCCATACGTTTTGTGTGGTTACTGATTTCTTACCCCCCATAGGACGCAAAGTGTGCACTATGTGCTCACAGGTAGCAGAGAGTTATGCTGCAATGTTTAGTATTTTCTATTTGCTTAGACATGTTTGGTTAGGCTGTTTAATGTGGTTTCTGTCACTCCAATCTTATGTCAGCGGAGGTGGTGTACTCAACCGAACGGGACGGGGGTGTGATATGTCAGTCCGTCTACTTTTCTTACTTTTCTTCTGGTCACCATGACAGTGTTCCAGATTTCATCCCTTAATGTTAAGGGATTCAATATCCCAGAGAGAAGGTCCCAAGTGTTATATAGCTTTCATAAGCAGCGGACTCAAATCCTCTGTTTACAAGAAACGCATCTTATGACAGGTCATCTGGAAGCTTATAAAAACAAATACTTTCCCCTTTGGTGTCACAGCAGCAATCCTGATGGCAAAACTAAAGGGGTAGCCATTTTTTTCCATAAAAATCTCCCTGTACAATTGTTGGATACAAAGTCAGACCCTAATGCGAGGTACGTCTTTGCTAAATGTACTATCTCTGGGACACTCTTCACCATAGCTAACATTTATGCCCCAAACCAGGGACAACTATCCTTCCTCTCGTCGGTCTTAGACGACCTTAATCTGTACGCAGAAGGTAAAATTTATCCTCTGTGGAGACTTCAACATAGCACTTAATCCGGGATTGGATACATCAACGGGGCACTCTTCAGTGCCTTTAAATAAATTGAATAAAATAAAAAAGCTTTTACATAGCTTGCAACTCGTCGATGCTTGGCGCATTACTCATCCAAGTACCCGAGATTACACCTTCTATTCACACCCCCATACCAGATACAGCAGATTGGACTATATCTTGGTGCAGCATGTCCTTCTCCCCAATGTTAGGAGCACATCGATTGGAAACATTTTGCTGTCTGATCATGCCCCAGTCCACTGTGGGGTTGGTCTTCAGGATAGTACTACGAAAACATTTAGCTGGCGACTTAATGAGTCCCTGCTTAACGACTCAGTGTGCGTGGCCGACTTATACCGGTCAATTGAGCACTTCCTGAGCGACCACTCCACAGACCCTACCTCGCCACAGTTTAAATGGGAAGCGCTAAAATGTACACTTCGGGGCGTTTTAATTCGGCATGGATCACGGCTAAAGAGGGAAGCGGCGGCAAAACTTTCTTCTCTGTTGACAAAACTCACTCAGTTGGAAATTGCCCATAAAAGTACCCTGGAAGAGACTGACCTCCAGGAACTGTTGCGCACCAAACACGAGATCCTCCGGCTTCTGGAGAGAAAGAATGCTAGATTCAGGCAGCTTTGTGCTGGATCATACTATATCTGGGGGAACAGGCCGAGCAGATTACTGGCAAGAGCCTTGAGGGACAAGAGAGCTTCTCTATATGTCCCTGCTATTAAAACCAAGCAAGGGAGAATCGTTCACCAAACACCAGATATACTGGATAGTTTCCATGATCATTATAGAGCCCTCTATAATTTGCCTCCTGCTGTCTCTGCTCGGCATGGTACCCCTTCACTACCTGACCTAGACGCATTCTTAACCTCGGCCTCTCTTCCAGAAATCGACCCTGTCAGACTGCGGGCGATGGAGGACCCATTCACAGGGAGTGAGTTGGCCGAGGCAATCTCAGCTTTACCCACGGGGCCCTGATGGCTTTACAGCCAAATTTTACAAATTTCTAAGGGATAAATTGTCCGAGCCTATGCTGGCCTCTTTTAACACTGTGTCACCCACACAGCCGTTCCCCCCCGCTTTCCTACAGGCCCATATCACCATGATCCGAAACCTGGGAAGGACCCCCTGGCCTGTTCCAGCTATAGACCCATATCTCTGCTAATAACACCAAATTATATGGGGAAATTACTTGCGCTAGAAATTTAAAAACATCTTGCGACCTTGTACACACAGATCAGGTAGGATTTGTAGTGGGTAGAGAGGCGCGAGACAACACATTGAAGTCGTTTTCCCTTATCCACCATGTGCAGAAATCCGCACCTGCATTTTCTTCTCACTTGCGCGGAAAAAGCGTTTGACAGGTGGATTGGCACTTATGAATCTGCCTTTTCCCCGCGCTGTTGGCACGGTTGATGCTTCAAAAATATTTGCTCTATATAAATCACCAATGGCACAGATTAAAATCAATGGGGCCCTCTCCCCACCCTTTACATTAATAATGGTACGAGGCAAGGATGTCCCCTCTCCCCTCTCCTCTACGTTGTTTCCATGGAGTACCTATTACAGTCCATTAGGGGGGCAGGAGAGATTAAGGGTGTCAGAGTGGGAACGGAGTACACAAAAGTTGCCGGGAGCATTTGCCGATGACTGTTGCTAAACACATGGCCTAGGCTCACTGCGCCCTTGATGGACCTCCTAGACCTTATGGAAAGTTAGCATTTTTTTGGTGAAAATTTTTCCAAAAGGCACGGCGCTAAATGTGACCTTCACCCCCGATGGGGCCTCACGGAAACCCAGTATCCCTTTCGCTGGCGGGGGTGAATCTTTTTTTCTTACTTAAGGGGTGCCGATCCGAACAACATTAACGAACCCTTTGACTTAAATTTTGCATGCTTGATGGCACGTATTAAAGGGGATTTGTCTAGATGGGAGAAGAGTGACTTTTCATGGATAGGAAGGATTAACATTGTTAAAATGAACACCTGCCGCGCCTTCTGTACCTATTCCAGACAATCCCGATTAGATTGCCCAACTCATTTTTCCAGGACCTGAATGGATGCAAACCGGCGCTTTGTGGGACAACCCAAAGGGGTCCGAGAATTCAAGGGAGTCTTGATAAGGAAAAAAGAAAAGGGGGCCTAGCGCTTCCAGACTTTAAATTGTACATCTGGCAACTAAATGCCACTAAATAATTGATTGGTTCTATGCCACCACCTCTAAAAGGTGGATTCAGATTGAGGAGCGGATGAGCAGGAGGATGCTTTCCACCATACCTTGGTTGAGCCATTGTATGCCGTGTATTAAAGTATCAGAGTTGCCTCTGGTTACCCAGATTACACTATCTGTGTTTCGCCTTGCGGGAAGGCAGTATGGGCTGTACTCTCCAGGGGGGCCCACTGTACCAACAGGGGATCGGGGAAATTTATATCTCTTCCAAGTTTTCCTGCTATCGGCCCATGGAGATAAGCAGAGGCTGCTACACATTAAAGATTTTGTGACCCACTCCTCATTTAAGTCGTATGACGACTGTGTGCCGACATCCTGTCGGTCCCCAAATACTTGGCTGCAATTCTTACAGCTACAGCATTATTTTGTCACCAACAAAATTAAGTTCGCGCTAACTCAGAGTCTACCTGGTTTTGAGCAGCTATGTGCTCAAGTAAGCGGCCGCGGCACCTGATCTCCACCCTGTATAATATGCTGATTGAGACACAATAATGGTCCCACAGTTTTCCCAAATCAACTGGAACAGGAATAAATTGCTTTTTCACGAGGAGAATGGTTAAAAGCTTTGTTCATTGTCTCATAAGGCCTCTGCTCTTGTAGGATCAAGAACTTATTATAAGTCCTATCCCTGGGTATAGGGTTCCGAAGTGCTGCAAAGCAATTTATCGAAGTACCACTCCTGCTGGAGTGTGGAAGGAGCGGAACGATCACCCATATCGGCTGGAGCTGTGCGGCCAGTCAGCCATTTTGGGAAAAATATTGATCAATTCGGGCTTTACGGGTATATCATTGCAAACTCGCCTACAGTTGTTTTTTTCTTTACATTTTTACTCTAAGCTTGAGACCTTGAAGGGAAACTTTTTAATATTTTGTTTTCAGCAGTAAGTCTCTATTCCTAGAAGTGGCGTCGACGGAGAAATTTCCCAAATGGTGACTGGCTTAAGGAATTTTTATACCCGCAGGCATGGAAAAAAGGGCGGGTGTGGATCAAGACGTTAGATCGGTATTGAAAGGGTGGAGGGGTTGGATAGTCTTACGGGGTCTGATGCGGTTTAAGGAGCGGAGGTAGGTGTGCTTGGATTTCCTTAGAAACTAGACCCGGTTAGGCCCTCGCTTCTTGGATCTTAAAATTTGGACCGGCTCTCATTGGGACTGAATATATTACCTCATGAAAGACGGCTGGCGGGGCTCGTAGCATGCCTGCCGATGTCTTAAAACTCTAGCTGACTTTTTATTTGTTGTTTTGTTTTTTTTTCTTTTTCTTCTTCTCTTTTTCCCTTTTTACAGTAATTATGTCATCGTAATTAATGTCAGAAGGGGGAGGGAAGGATAGTGAGAAAACATATCTCATCATGCTATGACTGATTTGCAGGACGAGTGGACCTATTTATGATCGTAGCTAGCAGTGATTTCTGCTAGACATATATATGTATGCTTAATTTTCAAGTTTACTCGAAATGTGATGTTGCTTGATTACCGATACTCTTTTCCCTCAGAAGAATGTCTACTTCCATTGGCATATTACTGTTGTTCTTTATATGCACTGTTTAAATAAAGTTGTTTTGAAATATGAAAAGAAAATGCGCTTTGTAGATCATACAGTGCCTATTTTGTTGGTTGGTTTTAAAGAGTAAAAGAAAACTTAGAACATGTTCATTCTTCTGTCTTGCTCCACGTGGAAAACGCATCAATGTCGTTTTGGACATGGATCCGCATCCAAAACACCATAGAAATGAATGGGACTTGTTTTCTAACCGTAAATCTGTCAGAATCTGCTGGAAAAAAACAACCAAACTCCACATAAAAAACTCCGGTGGTTTTCAATGGTGGAATCTGACAAGAATCAAAGTATATTTTACTCGTAGGCTTAATGGGACTGTGTCATAAAAAAATGAGTCATTGTTTAAGTCCCATTTTTATGTTAAGCACATTTTTTAGGATTTTTTATTTTTTTTTTATTTTTCATATCACTTTCAATATTTTTTAATAATTCTTAAGTCTTGCAGTTTTCACTTTGGTCACTAGGCCTTGTTTGCACTACTTTAACAGCAGATTCTTTCCAGCAGCTTCATGCACATAGGAGACTTAAGACTGACTCAGTCCCACTGACTTCTATAGGAGAGTTTTCTATTCATGCTCTGTGACCTGGGAAGAAGTCACTGTGCAGGGAGGTAAAAGGGTGAGCTGTGACTATCTCCTCTTGTGACTGGTGGATTCTGTGTTATCTATTCACACTGGTGTCTCCTTTCAGTTTGACCCTGCTTTTACTGATAATGAGCAGACAACTGAGAATCTTTCTCTACAGAACAGGAAGTGTCAGACTATTATTAGGCTTAGTGGCCAAAGTGAAAACTACAGGACTTAAGAATTATTAAAAAATATTGATTGTGATATGGAAAATTTAAAAAAAATCTAACCAAAAATTCTTAAAAAATGTCTTTAACATAAAAACGTGACTTAAAAAATAAGTCATTTTGATGACACATTCCCTTTAACGTGCCCTAGGAGTAAATCACAGAAAAAACACAGATTTCTCAGAATGGGCCACAAAAAAAATATCCCTGCCAGTAATTTTACAAGCCCCACTTTAAAACAAAACTTTTAATACAAAAATATTCAAAATATCAAATAAAATGCTCCGGAGTGTCCATTACCATCAATAGTACAGAGCACTACAGTGTGTCCATCAGATCAATGATAAAGCTAAATAATTATAATACCAAGTTAGGGTATGTTCACAAGGCCTTTTTAGATGCGTGTTTCGATCCGTGTTTTGGACCCAAACACGTATCAAGCAATGAGCAGTGTGATTTACATTGCTTTCAATGTAAAACACGCAGGAGCGTTTACATGAGTGATCACCTGTATGTGTTTTACATGCGTTTTTCTAATGCGTCTCGGATACGTTCAAAGAATTGTCATGTCAATTTTTGATCCCGGCAGCAGACGCCCTATTTAAAACTATAGGGTGCGATCCTGCTGTAGACAAAACACATCCAAACGCGCAGCACACTTTAGGTACGTGTTGGATGTGTTTTACGCATCGCTTTTCAATCTGTTTTTTGGATTGAAAAACGCTGTGTGGACATTCCCTTACAGTTTTCTTACGTATTATCCAAGAGTATAGCCGCTATCTGTTTGTTGATTTTTAAAGGGGTTGTCTCACTACATTGATTCGTCCTGTTTTCTTGGTTTCATTTTGAAATCAGGGGCGTGTTTACTGGCTTCCACTAGACTGCAGTAGAAGCCAGGTCTGTAGCTATAGTAACCAGTCCTGACAGCCTATCAGGAGAGATTGAACAGGTCTGTAGCTATAGAGATCTGAGGAGCTGATGCAGCCCATACAAGATGCGATATCTTGCAATAGGTAGGACACTGTTAATGGACATATATAGCAAAGTGACTTGTTTTTGCAAGATTTTTAACATAAAAAGCAGCAATCCTTGTAGTGAGACAACCCCTTTAATGTTTGTAGGGAGGGATAGGGTAAGGTCGGGTTCACACGCCATATAATGGCGCATACCTGTGCGCACCGCCATATGCCTGCTGTTGAAAGCAAGTGCTGGCCAGCGAGTACTTCCGACAGCGCTCTGGCCCAACTCCCATTCACTTTCACTTATCCCGATGCGAAAGCCCCAGAAAGAAATTACATGTTACGTCTTTATATGGAAAATACACCACGAAATCATAGCAGTCTATGAGAGAATCGATTTTACCATGTATAATTTTGGGACGTACTTCATGCATATTGCAGTGCTATTACACTCTGAAGTACACCCCGAAAATACACCATGTGAACATACCCTAAGGGGCGACATGGATAAACGGGGCTGCACCAGAAGTCTGGTGTCTTTTCAGCCCCGTTCGCTATATTTTTAATCAGCGCACTCCAATATCAGGCGCATTACAGAGCACCCGCGGCACTTTGCAATGCGCCTGAGATCGAGGGGTGCGGGAGGTGTCGCACTACAAACGTACGAAGATTCCGATTTATAGCTTTAGTACAGCAAATCCAGGCGCGTTACTGCTGGAACAGGTAGAGCACTTTAGAAGTGGTTTACCTGAGCCTGAATTGTCGCTTTGTAGCTAGAAAGCGCTAAATCTATGACCCGCAGTAGAACAGATTCATAGATTCAGGCGCATTCTACGCCACTAATGTGCCCAAAAAAATGGCGCCTGGGCCAACAATCATACATGTCACCCTTGGTATTTTCTCCGTTTCGAATGTGATGATATTTTTGTAAGGCTACAAACCTGAAAAATCAACAAATAGATGTTGGATATACTCTTCTATCATTTATACGCAAGAAAGTGAGGTGACAAGTAACTGTAAGTTGGTATTATATCTAATGATTGATTATTTGGCTTTACCATTGATCTAATGGGCACACTGTAGTGCTATAGATATGGTAATGATATATTGATGGTAATGGACGCTTCGGAGCATTGTATTTGATATTTTAAATATTTTTGGATTAAAAGTTATGTTTTTAAGTGGGGCTTGTAAAATTACTGGCAGGGATATGCTGACTGTGCTATTAGTCAGGTTTCCTGATCTACTTGCTGAAAACCCATAGACTATTAGCATCCCGTTGGTGGCATGTTATCTTTGCACGGATGTTCTGGAACTAACTGTACAGCTGCCCAGGTGGAGAGTCGGATGTCTGCACTGAAAAGACAGGGATGATTTTTTACCATCCCTGGCTTCTCGATATGTGTATACAGGGCTTAACTCCTTAACGACCGGCCACTGTCTTTTGACGTCGGGCGTTTCAGGTGGTTCGTCTGCAGCGACGTCTTTAGGCGTCGCTGCAGACATCGGAGTTTGCGGCTCCTGGCGCTGCAGAAGTGCTATGATCGGGGCTGTACTACACAGCCCTGATCCCAGCGCAGCTCCTGCAAGCACCAGGGAGTGGGGGAAACCTCCGCTCCCCGGCACTTTGATTGCCGCAGTTTGTCGCCGCAGCGCAATCAAACGGTTTCCCTGCTCTGTCGGGTGAAAGGAACACCCGGTGAACGGCTGCACATTAAGCCCTGGGGACCTAAAGTAGCCCCAGGGCTGCCTGTGTAACAAGCCAGTGTCAGGGCAGACTGTGCTGTCCTGATCACTGCCTGGTCAGACTGACCAGATTTAATGTATTAGCATATATGAATATGCTAATACATTACCAAGTGTAAAAAAAAAAAAAAAAAAAAAATGAAACATTTCTCTATTCAGGGGATTTAAAAAAAATAACTTAAAAAAAAATAAAAAAGGTTTTAAAAAAAATAATAAAAAATAAATAATAAAAAAAAATAAATTTTTTAAAAAAAAAATAATTGTGCATACATTACACACGAAAAAAAAAAAACCACACATATTTGGTAGACCCCCAAAAACCCTTAAAAAACCTTTTAGAATTAATCTAACAAGTTAAAAAGGGTTTTAAAATTGTAAATGGGTGTAAAAAAAATGAATAAAAAAAAAATTGAAAAAAAAAAAATATATATTTTTTTTTTAAATTCTGAAAATTAAATTTATAAGGGGGAAACTTAAACTATTCCCCCCTTAAATTTACAACTTGCTCAAATTTAAAATGAGGGCTATACAACTGCTTCTTTGAAAAAAAAAAAAAGTTAAAAACTGTTAAAACGAAAGGGGAGGCAAAAATCAAAAAAAAGGGCCCGGGTTTCTTTTAATTTTTACTTTTCAGGCTTTTCGGTTTAAAAGGGGGTTTTAAAGGGGAACGTTTTTTAAAAAAGGGACAGGGGGAAAGGGTTTATGTCTTTTCTTCTGCCCCCTTTGGGCCCAGCGGTCACGGGCCCAAACCGGGGGTCAGAAACTGCCTAACCCCCCCCCCCCCTTTGTTTTGGGTTTTTTTGTTAAAAAACAAAACTAAATTTTTAAAGTTTGGGCAAGCAGTGCGGGGGTTTTTTTTCTGCTGTAAGGGGGGCTAATAAAAACCCCCCCAGTTACGGAAAAATTCACCCCCAAAAAAGTTTTGTACAAAAAATCCAAAAAAAAATTTTTTTTTTTGAACCTTATCCGGGGAAAAGAGTACAAAAAGTAGTAAAAAGAAACCCCCAAAATAAAATATTAATAAAAAAAAATTCGAAAAAACCCCCAAAACCAAAAACTCTTGGGCCCCCCCAACAAACTAAAACTTTTATAAACGATTTTATAAATGTCGGCGAGGGAAAAAAGGTGACACAACGGGAAAAAAAACTTATTTTAGCCACACTTTTGCCATAAAAAAAGAAATAAAAAATGTGAAAAAAACCTTTTTATTTTAAACTATTTTCCATCATATTAAGATAAAAAAAAACTAATATAAAAATGACAGAAAAATAAAACCTAAATTAAATTGGGAAAAAGGTGAAAAAACTAGTACAATAACCGAGTGTGAGAAAGTGTTATAGCGACCCAAACTTGGCTTGTATACAGAAAAGGAAAAATGCGCCTGGCCCAGGAAGGGGGGAAAAATTGAGTGGGTGTATACTGGTTTTAAAAAAAGGGGGCGGGAGTTTCCATGTGTTTGCCCACAGTCCCGGTTGTTTTGGGGTCATACCCCCTTATGATAGATTTTTTTATTAATACATCTTAATAATTTTTGCGGTTCAGTTTTTTTAATGCGAGGGGTTTGAGGGCCCCAGCAAAGTTAAGGGGGGTTTGTTTGGTATTTTATGAATACTTTTTAAAATCTATTAAATTTCAAATTAATAAAAAAAGTATGCAGTAAACCCCTAAGCTCCCCCTACTGGTGGTTGCAGGTAGCCAGATTTTAATTTTTTTAATTTAAACCTATGTTTTTGTAGCTCAGAGTCAGAAAATATTATATACAGTATATACAAGCGGTCCGGGTGTTATGAACGGGATAGGGACTGTAGGTTTGTTCTTAAGTTGAATTTGTATGTAAATCGGAACAAGTAGATTTATTAAATTTAACTCCAGCACAGAAGGTTTTTTTTTGTAGTTTTGGATAGTGCAGGGAAGGGTTTTTACATTTGTTTTGCTGTATGTGCCCCTGCTAAGAAGATTTTACCTCATTTTCGCTTCATGTGCTGCTGTGGCATGCTGGAACTTGTAGTTCCACAGCTACTATCTACTGTGGAGCATGGAACTACAAGTGCCAGCATGCCCCATAAGTCTCCGTTTGTAACTAGGAGACAGATGTAAGTCAGAACGATGTAAGTCGAGGACTTCCTGTATTTCCAAATAAATTAGTGCAGAGCTTAATTTGATTAAAAACAATTACTTTATAGTACTTTTACACTTATGCTTGTGCAGTTCATGCACTAGAGACTCCTAACATTTCTTGAATGAGGATCCTAAGAAGACTACATTCATCTCTGTATTTCTATAGATGCCTATTTGATAGTCCTTACTCCTAACCAGAACCATTATTGACTGTACCATGTGTGGTCTGGACACCCATACAGAATAGTAGTGTCTCCTCCGTATCCTGCATAAGTCTAAATGAACTCAATCACCAGCCTGACAAATAGCATTTAAGCTTGAGTGTGGGAAAAGTAAGAGTTAAGAGATAACCCCTTGTATTAAGAATGGAAAATCCTGTAACAAGCTAATCATATAAGCTGAGAGGCTGATAAATCTTACCGGGCAGCGGAAAATTCTCCAAGTATGGGGTCAGATCTTCTCTACTACACCCAAAAACATTCTACCATGCATTTGAATTACATGCAATAGTACATTGGGCTGAGAGCATGTTGCTTATAGGGGATAATAATGTAACCTTTCCGCCCCTTTTACCCCCCCCCCCCCACCCCCCAAAAAAAAAAAAAAACTCATTTAGTGGAACTCTATGTGCCGATGGTGGCACAACAATTTGTATCAATCAACTGAAATACAGTCTAGAAAACAATATTTGATCTGCATATCCCAAGAACTTTTTTGAAAAAAAATGAGCATACCGGTAGGTGCACACTGGTGGGCCAGTAACATGGAAACACAATCCAGTATCAGCAGTACACTGCTAGCACTAAAAAACTATCAAAAGGCACACAGGAATTTTTTAAACAGCATTTCTGCTACTTAGAATACATGAAACATTTTTGAGGTTCTTAGTTCACACTTTTGATCAAAACTGCACAAGCCCACCTGCCAATCAGCAAGGGGACCTCAATACAGGTGAGAACCTACTCTAACGTTACCTTTCTTAGGGCCTGTTCAGACCTCCACACTTCAGAGAGTGATGGTTCCAGCCACAAGGTACTCAGCCTGTGCAGGTGGGTGGAGTGCAAAAAAAAACAAAGAGGGGGCAGCCACTCGCCCATACAAACAGTCTAGAAAACAATATTTGGCCTGCACAGGCTTTTAAATCAATGCCGAGTACCTTGTAGCTGGAACCTTCTTTCCCTGAAATGTGGAGGTCTGAATAGGAACCAAGAGAGGTAACGTTAATGTAGGTTCCCACCTGTATTGAGGTCGCCTTGCTGATTGGGAGGTGGTCTTAAGCAGTTTTGATCAAAAATGTGAATTAAGAACCTCAAAAATTTTTCATGTATCCTAGATAGCAGAAATGCTTTTCCCAAAATTCCTATGTGCCTTTTAATTGCTTTTTAGTGCTAGTAGTGCGCTGCTGATATTGGATTCTGTCAACTGAAATACATTGACTGACTGGAAAAATGTTTGCGTGTGTAGAAGAAAATTCCCAATTACAAGTGGTGGTTAGATATTTGCATGACTTTCCTTCCCGGGTGGTAGTTTGGTCTAGTTTGCTTCCCCAGCCCAAATGCCATAACCAGGTGAAGGGGTTTGTTGGCACCGCTTCCCACATTCTCACCAGGAGGGTCTCTTCAAGAAAGGTGAAAAAATATTTTCTTGCCTATCTTCCTCTTCTTGTTGCCATTAATCATCTTCCACTTGGCTAACTGTGAACTAAAGTAGAGACCTTGCTGACTGATATAGGATTGATTTGTACTTAGTCACCAATGACGTCATCACCGCATACTAGTTGCCACCGAACAGAATGAACCCAACACTAGAGCCAGGATAGCTATGTAACACAGGTGATCAGAACCATTTGGTTCCATTCATATATGCATTGCGGCTTTTCCTTAGGACACATCCCAATAGGGACCTACTGACTTACAATGCCTGGGTTAGGCCTTGTTCACATCTGTGTCAGACGTTCCTTTAGGGGCCTCTATAGCAGATTCTGTCAAAACTAAAAATAATGCAGAGTTCAGCACTTTTTTTTTTGTTCAACTATAGAACACCATGTTGGAAACCTATCAGTCTTCATGGTAGTCAATGGGGTCCATCAGGTACTGTTGGTATCTGTCATGTAATGGATCCAGCAAAGGAGCCGCTCATCCTGGAACATGTAGGAGCAGTACAGGACATGTAGGAACACACAGTACTGTAGAGAGGCGCTATAGACCGCCAATCACTGCATGTACCTCATTAATACATGTAAGAGCAGTACAGGACATGTAGTACCGCACTGTACTGTAGAGTGGTGCTATAGACCACCAGTCACTGCATGCACCTCATTAATACATGTAAGAGCAGTACAGGAAATGTAGTACCGCACTGTACTGTAGAGTGGCGCTATAGACCTCCAATCACTGCAAGCAATACATAATACATGTAAGAGCAGTACAGAACATGTAGTACTGCACTGTACTGTAGAGAGGAGCTATAGACCACCAATCACTACGTGCACCTCACTAATACATGTAAGAGCAGTACAGGACATGTAGTACTGCACTGTACTGTAAGAGGCGCTATAGACCGCCATTCACTGCGTGCACCTCACTAATACATGTAAGAGCAGTACAGGACATTTAGTACCGCACTGTACTGTAGAGAGGCGCTATAGACCACCAATCACTGCATGCACCTCACTAATACACGTAAGAGCAGTACAGAACATGTAGTACTGCACTGTACTGTAGAGAGGCGCTATAGACTGCCAATCACTGCATGCACCTCACTAATACATGTAAGAGCAGTACAAAATAGATTGTACCACACTGAACTGTAGAGAAGCGCTACTAGATTACCAATCATTGCATGCACGTCACTAATACAAGTAAGAGCAGTACAGGACATATTGTAGCACACTGTACCATCGAGAGGCACCCCTCGACCGCCAATCACTACTTGCACCTTACTTATACATGTAAGAGCAGTGCAGAACACATAGTGCCGCATTTTACTGTAGAGAGGCGCCATCAACCACTGCTTGCACCTCACTAATACAGGGGTTTTACCAGTAAAATGCTCATGATAATTGGTTGAATCAGTGTCTGGGAGATCGTATCTCGAAACCAGACTCAGCATACTGGGCCACATGTATGAACTTGTTTAAGTCTAAAACTCACTTTTTTGCCCATAGTAACCTATGGGCAAAAGAGTGAGTTTTAGACCTAAACAGGTTCATACATGTGGTCCACAATGTCCCAGGAAAGACCATTGAATGTTGAAAATGATATCCTGAGGCCGTTGTAACTTGAGGGACCTCTGTATGTGGTTTTCCCATAGGTCTTCAGACTTCTTAGAGAAATCGCCTGCAAATGACAAAATTTCCATAATGTCATTATATGAGTCACTTGCAATGGAGAGGCCCAATAAGCCCAAGAAAGTGGCTTCAAAATGGAGCTCTCCTTTTAGAGATTACACATAGAACATAATTTAGCAGGTACTTACAAGGATGAAAAATTGTGAGAAAAATACTACCAAGTGGCCATTTCCGCTGCAGTCACAGCTGGCATTGTACCTACAAGTGACAATAAACATTGCCTGTTTTGTTTTTGAGGAGAGGCGCAGATAAAAAAGTGCAGGAGGAGAGGTCACCATGAGGTGACGGAGCGACTCGTTGAGAGAAAGCTTCGAGGAGGTTTTGCTTTCTGGTACGAAAAAAAAACAAAAAAATAATTTTGACAATTAAAAAGTAAAAACCCAGAAGCACTAAACCTGAAAAACAAAGCAAGGGGAAATGAAACCCTTTGGGTCACTTTTCACCCTATTTCCGTTTCGACAGATTACAGAGGGAAACTTAAAGGTACAGGAGCAAAATCAAGGTGTCAATACGAGTTTCAGACGTAATGCAGAAAGGTAGACGTGTCTTGTACAAGGGGTTGTCTAGTTTTTGGAAGGGACCCTCTGGAACAGTACTTACTCAAAAAACACTACAATTTTTAAACCCACTTTCAAGTCAATGGCGGATTTAGACTAAACCCCGTAGCGGGCACTCTCCCTTTTGCTCCGGGGAAAAATTTTAACAGGTGCAGTTTAATTGTTGGCAGCGTAAAAACCCCCCCAAACCACTGGGGGAACAATTAGATAAAAAAAAACGCACATTAACTTAATACCTTTTCCCCCACAGCAGAAAGCCCGTATAATGTGGGGAGATTTCAAAAATGAAAAAAAACCCAATAAAAAAAACCCTTCACATACCTCAATGAGGGGGGGGTGGTGCGGTACTACAATGCATATAAAAGGCAATAAAAAGGGGTGCCAAAATACAGATATCGTTTGTTTTTTTGAAGAAATGTCCATTTTTTATGTTTTTTTGTAAAGGGCACTCTGGGCAAACCGGAAAAACCGGGTTTGTGCCAAGTGCATGAAAAAAAGGATTTCTCTTGGGTTTTTTAACCCCCTTTTTTATGCCCCCCGGGCCTTGATTTTAGAGTAGAACAAGTTGTCCTGTATGCCAGAGTTTTATGCTAATGTTTGCTTTTCAACTGGTCTTTTAGCGCAACTTTAATACGGGACTTTTCCCCCTTTAACCCTTAAGCGGGCCCTGAAAAGTAGTTAATGACTACTTTTTTTTTTGTTTTTGCCCCTTTTTCGTTTCAACGGGAGCTTTTTATTTTTTTTAAGAAACCCGTTGTTGAGGTTTTTTTTTATGGGCAAAGTTTTACTTTTGGGGGAATAGTTTAAATTCACTTATAAATTATTGCAGATTTTTTTCACTTTTTTTGTTTTTAATCATTTTTTTTCACCCTTTTACATTTTTCCACTAAATAATTTTAGATTAATTCTAAGGTTATTATGGTTTGTGGGGGAAAACCTTATAGGGTTTTTTTTTTTGTGTAGTTTATGAGGCCTTGTTTTATGCGGGCGAAGTTGGACTTTTTGGGGGAATAGTTTAAAGTCACTTATAAATTATTGCAGAATTTTTTTGTTTTTTAAATTTGTTTTAAACTATTTGCATTTCACACTTATATGTGATACAATCTAACTAACATGAATTCTACAGTATTGTAGAATTAAAAAGTACAAAATTTTTTTTTTTGTGTGTAATGTTTGACAATAATTTTTAAATTTAAAAATTTATTTTTAATTTATTAATTTATTTATTTTTTTTCTCACTTTTTTTTTGTTTTTAAATCCTTTAAGGGATAAATGTTTTAAATTTTTTTTTTTTCACTTAGTAAGTTTCGCAATTCAAAATTGCTTTTTTCATTTTAATCTGTGTCGGTTGAAACAGCCGATCGGGCACACACAGAGGAAGAGCCCGGCCCGGGGATCGCTTCCACAGCCTCTGGAGCTCCAGAGGCTGTGGAAGCGATCCCCGGGCCTGGCTCTTCACATTTTTCTTACACAGACAGTCCTGGGGCTACTCCCGATCACCCGACAGAGCAGAGGAAAGCCCTTTGATTATGCTGTGGACACTGACCGCGGCAATCAAAGGGTTAACCCTTTACCGCTTGAGCCAGTTTTGGCCTCTCTGACAGAGCCCTGGTTTTAAAATCTGACATGTGTCCATTTATGTGAGAATAACTTTTTGACACTTTTACCTATCCAAGTGATTCAGAGATTTTTTTTCCCTCGTGACACAATTGTGCTTTAAAATTTTAGAAATTTACATTTTGGTCCAAAAAGCCCCTTGTTTAATTTGTGAAAAATATAAAATATCATGAAAATTTGCAAAAATTACCCAATTTTCAAAGTTCAAAAATTTTCTCCGGGGTAAGACAGATAGTTATTCCCACTCAAAATAGTTTATAACTAGCATCTACCATATGTCAAACTGTAGGTTGGGCATCATTTTTTAAATGTTTATTTTTTGTACCACATTAAGGACTTAGAATATAGTAGTAATTTTTAAACATTTTCCCAAGAAAATTTTTGCAAAATAAAATTTTTTTTTTAGGTCCAGTCCAGTTCTGATGTGGCTTTGAGGGGCCTGAAATTTAGATACCCCAAAAAATGACCACATCTAAGAAACTTCACCCCTTAAAGTATTTAAAAAAGCATTTAAGAAGTTTGTTGACCCTTTAGATATTTCACAGAAATGAAAGAAAAGTGGAGGTAAAATTTTTAAAAAATTCACTTTTTTTGCAGATTTTCAATTTTTATACATTATTCACAAGAAAAACGGTAAATTTTGATCGGGGAAAAGAAAACTTAATATCCCAAAATGTGACCCTAGTGCGCTATTTGGCTCAACCACAAGCCTCAGAATAGGAGGAGCACCTACTGGACTCTGGGGTCTCATTTTTATTACCATTTTATTTAGGCGCCATTTCAGGTTTGCGGACACCCTAAGGTTCCAAAACGTAACAAAACTTAATAAATACCCCTAAAAAGACCCCATATTGGAAACTACACCCTTTACGGAATATATCCAGAGGTGTATTTGAGAAATATCGGCCCCACAGGTGTTTCACAAATTTGTTTAGCGTTCGGCTCTGAAAATAAAAAAATATATATTTTTTCCAATAATCTGCAATTTTAGCTGCAAACGTTTAATTTTTACAAGGAATCCTGGAAAAAAAAGCCCCAAAATTGTGTTACGCAATTTCTTCAAAGTTTGGCAATACCCTACATGTGGGTGTAAACTGCTGTTTGGGGCGCATGGCAGGGTGTACAAGAGAGGGAGTGTTATTTGGCTTTTGGAACGCAGATTTTGGTGGGGCCATGTCACATCTGCAAAGCCCCCAAAGTACTAGAACAGGTGAAACCTTCCAGACGTTGCCCCATGTTGGATTCAACACCCCTCAGGGATCTCATTTAACGGTGTATTTTGCATTTTGGGCGCACAGGTGTTCCGTAGTTTTTTTTTACAATGGGGCCATGAAAATGGAGGGGGGGAACGCAGTTCCGCCATTGTTTTTGGGCTTCATTTTACAGTATTCGCCATACGGGATAAATGACGGGATAACTTTACTATGGGTGTCGGTACAATTACAATGATATAAAATTTTATATAGTTTTTTAATGTTTTATAACACAATAAAAGCGAGTTTATAAAAAGTTGCGTTTTTATGTTGTCCTATTCTGACAGTCATAGCTTTTTTAATTTTTTGCATACGGAGCTGATTGTGGGCTTGTTTTTACGAGATGAGTTGATGTTTTTATTAGTACCATTACGGGGTGTATGTGATGCTTTGATCACTTTTTATTAAAGTTTTCGTGAGGCATTTTGTACAAAATACAGCAATCCTGGTAGTGTTTATTTTTTTTATTTTTTTACAAACGGTCACTGTGCGGTATAAATGACATGCTAGTTTTACTCAGCAGGTTGACACGATTACAGCGATCAAATTGTAATTTTTGTTAATGTTTTACTGCTTTTACACAATAAAAACACTTTTATTTGAAAAGGAAAACACGTTTTTGCATCACCCGCAGTCTGGAGCCATAAAATTTTTTATTTTTTCTGTTTATGGCTGTGTAGGGACTTTTTTATTTTGCGGGATGAGTTGAATGTTTTTATTGGGATCATTTTTGGGGGACAAGACTTTATGATCGCTTTTAAATACGTTTTTTGGAAGGGAGGGTGTTGAAAATACTGCAATCCTAGCAGTGTTTTTATTTTTATTTACGTTCACAGTGCAAATTAGTTTTACTCTGTGGGTTGAGACGATTACGGTGATACCCAATTTATATATTTTTTTTTTATTTGGAAACACAATTTTTTTTTTTAAGTGTTTTTATTGTGTAAAACAATATCTATGCATCGCTATCTTCTAATAGCCATAACTTTTTAATTTTTCCGTATACAGAGCTGTGTAAGGACTTTTTTTTTTGCGGGAAAGAACTGACGTTTTAATTGGCATCACTTTGATGTTGATATGAGTTTTTTGATGACTTTTTACTTTCATTTATGTGCTGCGGGATTTAACAAAAATCGCCCAATTCTGTGACTGTTTTTTTTTTTTTTTTTTTTACGGGGGTTCACCGTACGGGTTAATTAACATGACAGATTTATAGGGTGGGTCGTTACACACGCGGCAATACCAAATATGGGTACTTCATTTATTTTTGATCTTTTTTTGGGGCGATTGGCGTTTGTAAAGGGGAAAAAAAGGGGGGTGTACTGTTTTTATTTTATTTTTTGTGTTTTGTGTTTTACTTTTTTACACTTTTTTTTTTACTTTTACACACTTATTTAACTTTTTCCCAGAGGGGAATTGCATGAATGACCGTCAGATCGTTCATACAATAGGAGATCAGCATACAGCTTATAGCTGTGTACTGGTCTCCATGGCAACTGTCAGTCACGCTGCCCACATTGCATTGTGGGCATCGTGACGTCAGCAGACAACCCGGATGCAGTCATTCAGCGTCCGGGTTGTCTGGTAGGAGATCAGTACCGGCGCTGAAGCGCCATTACTGCGCCGGGATCGCGGGAAAACAGGAGCTCACTCCTGCCGCCCGCAGCTGTGATGTCGCGCCACGATGTCGGGGACATTGGGGGGTTAAAACCCCCGCGGGCCGGAGCGCACTCCAGCCGGGGGATGCGGCATGATGCCGGCGGTAATATATACCGCCGGTTCCATGCCCCGATCTTGCGCGTTTCCCCTTGTGAGCGCCCCAAGATCGCCATGACGTACTCATACGTCAATTTGCGGGAACTTCTACCCAACATTGCCGTATGAGCACGTCAAATGGCGGTAAGGGGTTAAGCGCTGAGAGCGGAGGTTTCCTCCGCTTTCCGGTGCTTACAAAGACTGCGCTAGGAACAGGACTGTGAAGTACAGCTCTGTTCCTAACACAGCTGCGGCGCTAGGAGCCGCAAAACCCCTATGTCTGCAGCGACGCCAAAAGGCATCGGTCGGTTGTTAAGGGGTTAAAGGGAACCTGTCACATTGAGTATAATGTGAAATCTGCGGGCAGCAGGTTATAGAGCAGGAAGAGCTGAGCAGATTGATATATTGTTCTGTGGGGGAAAGATTTAGTAAAACTTGTGCTTATTCATTAAAATCCTTGCTTATTCTGGGTAAACGAGTCCAGTGGGCGGGTTATCAGCAACTGACAGTCATCTCTGTATGAACATTGATACAAGGAATGTGTCAATCACTGCTAAGATTACTGCATAAGTATCGGAGCATACAATAAATGTCATAGATGTCAAAGATCGATGTTTCGGCGAACAGTGCCTTTTTCAAGAGACATCAAACATGAAAAATATAGCGATCCGGGCAAAAGAGATGAGTATGTCCCAATCTGGGCGAGAAAAGGGAGATCTGTGATACGTATCCCCAAGATCGGATATCTAGGAATAGGTAGGACACTGTTAATGGACACATATTGCAAAGTGACTTGTTTTTGCAAGATCTTTAACATAAAAAGCAGCAATCCTTGTACTGAGACAACCTCTTTAATCCCTTTGCTGCCTGTTGATGTTATGTGACTATGTCCATGGTTTTGTTGCAGGAAAAGAATAAAGGGCAGGACAACAGCATGGAGCTGGAAAACAACAGTATTCCTTTAGTTTAGGTGATACACCATAGCCTTCATGCAGGAAATTAGGGCTTGTCCCTACGGCAAGGGTTTTCGGCCGTTTTTTCAGGCGGTTTGCGGTTTTGCAGATCGCCTGAAAAACCGGCCAAAAATTAGCACAATGGTGCTTCATGGAAAACCCACGCCGCAGTCTCCACTGCACGGGTTTTCCGTCCAGCGGTTTTTCCGCCCGCAGTCCGTCCGCAAAACATTCTACAAGCACAATCTTCCATCCGTTTTTTGGACGGAACCTGTGCTTGTGAATGTGAAGGGGAAGGGCTTTTCTCCGCTCATCGGGTAAACCGACCGGTATTTGTCCTCTGCCGTGGGAACGCACCCTTACAGTCCAGCAGTTTTATGAGCCTGTAGCAAAGATGATCCTCTAAACTCTTTCGGATAAACCAAGCAAATACACATATTCTGCAGAGGCTGAACTATCTAACCCTATGCGGCCTGGGACCTTCTGGAGAAATGGTGGGTTGAGCTAGTCCTGAGGATATCTAGATCTCAACTGACAATGGTCTACTTACTTTCCTCCACATGTGCTACCATCCTTAGGGCTACCAGATCTCTAGTTCTCTTTACCGTGCTTGCAAAAGGTTACTTTAGGCTTTTAGATGGGAAGTAAGGGCTTGCTTTGATCACCTCTGGATCAAGGCCCAGGGTAGGCCTTGTCAGTTACATGGGGTCTTAAAGAAATCCATGGTAGGGCACGGCCACGTGGCATAGACAAAGTAATGTCGGACTCTTTTAAGAATCTGACTGGCATTTTATTGTCTTTTCAATGTTTTCAAGGTTTTGGGAGAGGGTTCGGTCATCAGTTTGTGGATTCGACTGTTCCCCCTAACCATTTTATAGCACAGCTTCTGCCCTGAAAACCGTTCCGAAGATTGTGCATGTTCCGAGTTTTTCGGGATGCTGGTGGTGTGAAAATCTGCTCAGTATAGAAACCGAGCAGTGTGAATTACTGGGAAGATTTTCTATTGCCGTCTATTGGGATGGTTGATTTTCAGACAGTTTTCAAATCCAAAAACTGTCTGAAAATACGTCTGAAAACCTTGCCGTGTGGACGCACCCTTACATCCCATGTAGAGAAAACTACCTAACAAAACTAACTACAGGACCATATATACTCTCGAGCCCCTACCAGTTACTAGGGCAAACATCCTTGCTTCAGTTTCTAGCTAGGTCTACACAGCACAGGATTTTGGTCAGTTTTTCA
Source organism: Phyllomedusa bahiana (assembly GCA_025379985.1). NCBI lineage: Eukaryota > Metazoa > Chordata > Amphibia > Anura > Hylidae > Phyllomedusa > Phyllomedusa bahiana. Next base: position 2,933 of record JAODAL010015742.1, on the reverse strand, counting down.
GCAGTGGACTGAGTATATTGAATGAAAAATAACACTATACTATCCCAAAATCTCTGAACCTAAATCTCGCCCTTAGCGGAGCACCCGCTCTGAAGAGAGCGACCCCGCAAATAGACCCTAAACAAGCCCCTCACTTAACCCTAGAGCTCCTAAAGGGAGCGAGAGAACTAGAAAATGAAACATAAACATAAACCAAGACCTAGACACATTTCACAAAGCAGAAGTAGTCTCCTGTCAGTATGGACAACACCTTGTCCGAGACACCCCATATGTTCAGTTTATCTTTAAGCCTGAACTTTTTACTGTGACCTACTGAAGAATAGGAGACTACTTCTCCTTTGTGAAACGTGTCTAGGTCTTGGTTTATGTTTCATTTTCTAGTTCTCTCACTCCCTTTAGGAGCTCTAGGGTGAAGTGCGGGGCTTGTTTCGGGTCTATTTGTAGGGTCGCTCTCTGCAGAGTGGGTGCTCCGCTAAGGGCGAGATTTAGGTTCAGAGATTTAGGGATAATATAGTGTTATTTTTCATTATTCCTAATTGTACTGTGATTGTACGTGATTACGGGACTCGCCCAGGTGATTCTATATATACTGCTACTGGGAGGTGGTGAGTATATTAAGAGTGTTAACTATATAGTATGCTCTATTCTTACTAAATGATATTTTAATGGTTATATTAAAGGCTATGTTTTAAAGGGATTTTTTTTTTTGGGGTAGTTTGAAACCTAGCACTGACTAAAAGAAATGACTAAACATTATTTAGTACATATTTGTATTCAGTAGAAATTAAAAGTTTCCCTTTTCTTTAAAGAGTTAAAAAAAATTTAAAATGATAAATAAAGGGGGGGGTCAGGGGCAACTCCTCTCTTTTCTATTGCGTCACTTATACTGAAAGGAAATTATTTGTTTTTTTTTTATACCAAGCTACATATAAAAAGTGCCTCTTCTGATCCTCCTCAACTTTGCATTTTCCTCCTCTGCTCCTTTCTGGCTCTTTTTCTTCCACTTTCTTGTATCATTGATATCAGCCATCTTTTTAAGGAAACTTTACATAACTGTCTATGAACAACAGGCAAAAAAATATAAACAAATCATCCCTTAAAATTTTGGATTTACAGAAGCGTAAAATATCTGGAAAAGCCCATGAAGTTAACACCCCTGTGTTTTGGGGGCATGAGTATATTAAAGGGAAAAGGGAATTATATGTACAAGATCTTTTCTTCAATTAAAGTCCATTAACAACCCAGGGGAGGATGCAATTTCCTGCCATTTTATGGATTGCTTAAAAGGCTTTAGGCTGTTTAATCCCAAAAACATGTTTTTGGCAAAAAAAAACCCTCTGTTTCCTCTATATAAAAATTCTTCCTTTCGATATTTAAAGGCTGGGGGGTTTCTTGCTGAAAAAACACTGTGGGATCCAACATGTTTGGGAAGGATGTGCAGATTTAAAACAGGGTAACCTGAAACGGGAAGGGGTTTAAAAAAGGCTAAATTACAAACACACAAACAATATATATTATATATATATATAAATATATATATATTTATTTAAAAATATATATATAATAAGTTTTAGCTTCTTATGGATTACGCATTTAACAGAGGTTTAAGCAGTTCATGGACTAGGAGCCTGGAACGGAGCAGCCATTGACTTCTAAGGAGAGTTTTTCTAGGCTCGTGCCCTGGGAAAAAATCAGTATTTAGGGGGGGGGGAGAGGGGGAGTTGTGATATCTCCTACTGTACTGGGGGAAACCCCCTGGGATCTATACACAGGTTCCCTATCATGTATTCCCGCCTGGTTGATAAAGAGGAGACTGCTGAAAAGTTTTCTCTACAAGATACTATTATTAGCCCGAGTGACCAAAGTGAAAACTGCAGGATTTCAGGGTTTTAAAAACAAATACTTTTAAAAAAAAAAAAATAACCAAAAATTCTTAGAAAACGTGTTTAATAACAAAACATAAGTTAAACAATAGGTTATTCTCTGATGACACATCCCCTTTAATAAATATACTTATTTCCTGGGGCAGGAAGTAGTAATACAGAAAACTTGGTGGCGATGGAAGCCTTCACAAGGCTTCCAGCTCCATGTTAACCGATCGGGAGCCCGTGATTCCGCCGCAGGCGCCCCGATCGAAGTGAAGAACGGTGCACGGCACCATTTCTCATTAATTTAGCCACTGCAGCCATCTAAAGGGTTAAACAGCGTGGGATGCCTCCGGCACCATCCTGCACTGTAACTGCCAGTGTTAGCTGCAAATTTGATTTTTAGCGGGGTTCACATTTAGGGGTACTCATAAAGTCCAAAGGGGTTAAAATTTTTAATTTACCTAACTTATATAACCTTCACTTACCCCCCCTTGTGTTTTCATGGTGATTCCCACCAAAGCCGAGTGGGAGACCTGATTACATTTTTGAAAGGGAAAAACTACACACATTTTAAAAACTTTTCAGCAGCTGCTACAAAATAAAGGGTGAAAATAGAGGGCAACAACAATATAGAAAACACATAAAAAATTCCATTAGTGCAAATAATACAAAGATCAGTGCAATTATCAATAAACTTTATTAACTCTTTAGTAGTGTATTGAACCACCAACTCCTGGACACTACACTTGTTCTTTCTTTTCCCCAAATTTGGGGGAAAAGAATAGTTTTCTTTAAGGAAAAAAACAATGAAAGTTTTAGAATAATTTTGAGGGTTGTTCCCTAATTTACAGAGAATAAATTAGAATTTATTTCCAGAATGCAGATTACCAGAGAGAATTAAAAAAATATTGAAAGATTTAAGCCAGAAGAATTATGAATACAGTTGGATACAATGCAGGGGTTAAACCGGATCATACAGGATAAGTAATAAGGTTAAAGTATGTACACATGACTGCAAACCCGCAAATAGTGATGCAGCCTGGGTTTAAAAATAAATCAGGATTT